>JAAAYG020007322.1:0-66843 GCA_009936455.2 Tomocerus minor | reverse complement strand
GTGCACTCATCGGGGGTCGGCTTCGCCGACGCCCTCTGAGGTGCACTGGAACCTTAGCCAAGAATTATTTAATTTTAATACCTTCTGCCACAAGAGTATTACTGACATTGTTCACACAGCATATATTATTGTTAATAGCGTTGGTATAATTCTGCGAAGGGCAAGTAGATTTATCTACAGCACTCGTTCACACAATTCACCCTTGCACAAACAAAACACATGCAATTCAAGAAATGTTAGCGTAGGTACCTGTTTTGTATTTTTGTGTCCATCTGCCTTCGGCTTAATACCCTTTTCTTGAAAGTCGACACGAAGAGTTAAATAAATCCATACAGAAGCGTGGTAGGTGCTAACTAGAAGGTAGATACTTATAGACATAATCTTATGTAATTTTAAACATATCCTGTTCAAAAACATATATTATAAAATAAATGTTCTGGTGTAGATTAAGAAAGATTTAGGAATTCACAAGAAAATCTCGGATTTTATATTTTTTTAGGTAGAGCCGCTGTCAAAGTATTAGGAAAAGGATTGAATGTGTGTATGAAACCCAAAGGCTTAGCTATGGATTCCTGAAAGCAGTGTTAATAATTTCTATTTTTGAAATAAATCAAGGTTTACGAAGGAAACTATTCAATGTCCATTGAATTCTCTGGAATATTTGAAGTCGAATATCTTCCAAAACGCATTACTAAGCAATCACTCTACCCGACGACTATTCATTTGTGAATCATACTAAACATTACAGAGTTCGTGTTCTTGTACAATAAGCCAATATCATAACATTGCACACAGAATATGTAGCAATTAACATGTAGACACATTTATGTGGACAGTTCTTGTACATCTATTTGTATTAACTCCAAATGCCAAAATACATTGAACCCAGTCCAGTATAAGTGCTTTCCCCATACATGCACATGACACGATGGAATTGATCAGTAAATTTTCCAGTTTGAACGTGTGCTAACCTGTAATTCGTCAGTAACAGTTGTGTTCAGGATAATTCCCATTCTATAAACGAAATTAGTCTACACTGAAATGTCAGACTGTGTTTAACCCGGATATTTTTATGAGCGTGCTAAAAGAAATTATTGCTTTTCTGTCACAAGAACTCATCTTCCGTGCAAAAAAAAGCTGTGTGCAATTTTGGTGTTAAGAATTGGTTGGTGAAGGAGAATTAAAAGGATGGCAACTTGGCGTGGACTAACTTTCGTCTTTCTCTGGTACACGAGTATTATTTGGAGTGTCTTCTATGTTTATTGCCCACTGATATTTTTACTCTTCATTAACCGAAGATGGTTTCGCAAGTGTACGGATATAATATTGGCAACTTGGGAGATGTATCCTGCGGTGAGTAATTTTATTTTTCTTTCTACTGATGGATGTAATGGTGAATGGCATTGGTTGGAATTAGTCAATATGTTTTTTTCCACGCTGAACATACACAAGTAAAATAAGCTTCAATTTGGAATAACCTGTTAACTTGAGTTTATGGCAATTTTTACTGTTACTGCTAATAGCTCCACACATAAGTTTGTTAGGGAGAACTACATATAAGTCTTTTAATAGTGTTTCGTTTGTAGGAACGGTAAAAGTATACTTGGACTTACAGAAGAATTGTAGTGCATTTCTAAGAGCTCATTAAAATGGCATAAAGCTAAGTAGAGAAAATAAATTTCATTTTACAGATCTCTCTAATTAGTTCAATGATATTAGCACCTCAGCTTTGAATTGCTAATGATAGGCAATTAAAACGACCGTAAGTCATTTAAATGAAGGCTGAGACTTGGGAAAGTGTAGAGGTAATAACGGCGAACTACCGAAATTTATGTCAACTCAATCTCTCCGAGAAAGAATTTATGTTCAACGTATAGACATATCTAGTAATTTATATGGCGAATCCTTAGTTTCATGAACAAATATAAATCGTTTAGATATTACAGAAGTTGGCAGAACGCCTGCTGTTTTCCATTTTATCTTTCTAACATCTCATGCACAGTATGTCCGGGTCATATAGCTTTTGCTGAGTTTCCCGATTAACTCCCACAGGTGTTCTTTAAATCAGACTTCATTCCCAAGAAGTAGCTTCGACGTAAAGTTTTTACATACTCAAACTCCTATCTACACATATATCTGTGAGATGCAATTTCAGTACTTTCAATTTTCAGACACTAGTTTATTGCTCTTCGGCAGACTCACTTTGGAAAAAATTATTTCACTTCTCAGTAGAAATATTATCACAAATTTGTTTGGGCAGTTAAACTACATTTTCCCTAGACTACTGTATTATGTCCTGGCTACTTGAATAAAAGTACATGGAAAAGGTAGAACATTTTTTCATGCATGGATAAATTCCGAAAATCAGGTCAGTAGTGATATCATTTAAATAACGATGGCTAAACTGAAATCACAGATGTATACAAAAATGATGTTATTCGTGACTACTAAAAGAAAATAGAGCAATATTATGAATTATTATAGGGATCTATCATAAGTTTACGGGTATACGGGGTATACTGACGAACTGTAAACTGGGAGAACAGTAGAATTTAGCCGAGAAATAATCGAAGGACATTAGTTCGTTACGTGTAGTCTATTGTATATACATGCAATGACATTCTGGCCTAACAGTGCCCTAATAATGGCCTAAGAATAAAATTCATTTCGAAAGAGGTTTGCACAAGTCCGCACTGCACTAAGTTAAACATTTAATTGAATAATGCATGAGAATAGTTGTTGGAAAACAAAGTCGTCTCCACGTCCCATTCTCATGAACCTTCATTCCAATCCCAGAGCAATTAGCCCAACTCCAAAGATATTCATTCATACATACTAACGATAAGCGAAATAATTAACGTAGACAGTAAAGCAGTGCTTTATTATTCTCGGCAGCCCTTACGTGTACCGTGTAATTATATCCAATCAGTTTCAGCTCTGCCTTAATTCACTTTTCGGGATCGGAGAAAAGAGTCTATGCTCTTGCTGAAGTAGTCAGCCCCATCAAGTCTTCCAAAATAATAATCACTGCTAATGCAATAACATAATTGAGATCTCATGTGCAAAATTGGTGCATAGAGAGTAATTGCTAGACCGATCCAGTTTCTACTATGATGAAGAATCCATTATTACCAGCCGTTAACAAGAGTCTAGCTTCCTCCAAGTCAAGCCTTAATTAAATCCTCATTTTTAGCGAAAACTAGGGAAATATTAAATTACCGAAATTCTAGGTCTTTAGACAGAACTCCCCAAAGAGTTTTTCACAATTCCCTAAACCGTTTTCCATTAAAACGTAATTCTCTATCTCACAATGACATACCTTTTCTTACAGTCTTATTAGGCGTTATATTTACGTCAACACTATTATCAATGTCACGATCAAATTATCTTCATTCATGTCTCCACTCACTCTTCTTTTTCTTTCACATCTTTCTAGCTCCTAATTCATTTAATCTTGGTAGTTGATTTTCAATGCTACTACGGATAAACAATTATTACTCAACATAGTTTGCATGCTTCTTCTTTCAAGAGAATAATTTATTTATCGAATCTCATTCAAACACGACAATTCTTGGGTAGCAAAGTAGCAATTCCAAGGATTACTTTCTCCACTCTGCTGAAGGACATACGTATTAAAGCAAATATAGAAATATTTGTAGATGTATGGAAAATCGAAAATTACATCTATTCGAGCGTTTTATCTTTATCCCTATCTGTGTGTCAATATGGATAAATTGCATAGTTTGTTAATTTGACGTGTTGTATTTCACATCAGAATTTATTTCATTTTGTAAACTGAAAACTTTGTTTGATTTCCGTCTGTCTATTTGGATTAATGTGGAGCACTGCGTTGACATATTTGAGCACGAATTAAAATGTGCATACTGTTCATCGTGCATGTACTAGACAGATTGTTTCTACACATTATTATTGTGATAGAGGATTACTTGTTCAAACTGTCTCAGTAGGTATCGATATGTCCATCGCACTAGGATATTCGCACAATATTTGTATTGATAGAACTGATGGAAAACTATTTACTAGAGAGGAAATCGCACTTTCATCGTTTCATCTCTCTATATACTACTAAAATGTCATTTTATATGCATGATTGTAATGATTTACGTGTACAAAGTTAGTAGACCCCAAACGTATGCATGTATATTAGAATATCACCCACCACGGTCGTTTGTGTTTCCACGTCTAAAGAGGAATGTTGTTTAGGTAGTAATGAAATGAAGGCAATAAAATTTCAATTATATTCGTTGGTAGCCACAAAATATAGGCATAGAGATCGATAGTAAGGCAGTGGTATATAGTGGCTGTAATATAATTGCATTAGCTTCGCTTGTTGTACTTACAATCACATCGTCAATAAGGTCCCTACGGATGTCATTAGCAGAAAGTACAAAGATGTAGTAATTTGTATAGGGAGCATGAAAGGTATACCCAGCCCATTAATCTTTCTCCATGCATCAAATCAAATTGACTTGGTGTGATATAGTTCGCTCTTGCGTTGATACATAGAAAGTTATAAATGATATGGGTAGCTAGCAAAGCAAGGCTGAAATTGTCAATAAAAGCGTCCCTGCAGTAATTGCTATGCAAATGATCACAGTATTTTGTGAGTTTGAGAGAAACGAAGCGATAAATTGGCACGGCTGTTCCAGTTTGAGATCTGTTGTTCGTTAGGAACTTTGGTACATTTTCTGTGTAGGAGTATGAAAGTATAGTTGAAAAATAACTGCTCACTTTTACAAATATTATTTATGCCGTGTATTGCAAAATTCGCTAAAAACTCAATAATGTGTAAAATGTTGCGACAGATTTGATTATTCTGGATCAACTAGCTTTATACAATACACTATGCCATGCTACTATAATGTACAAGAAAATAAAATATTGTTTCGTAAGTTTGTGGCCTTTGTGGGGTACTTTTATACGCATGAAAAGATTCGGTAGATCCTATCAGGAAAAGTTAGAAAACTATTGCGGTGTTATCTTGCACGTCATCATTATGTGTCCTAATAATATTTTTTGATGATTTTGCAGGCCCTGCTAGAAGTCCTGATGGGGTGCAGAGTATTCATTTCAGGAGACAACATAAATCCAGACGACAATGCTATCATAATTATGAATCATCGGAACAGACTGGACTGGTTCTTTTTATGGGCAGCGTAAGTAACTGTGATGTTGACCTTTGATTTATCCATTCTCATGAGGAGGCAATAGATCTCAGTAATTTGATGATTTTGTTTGAACAGGTTACTTCACGGTTGTAAGCCCCCATGTCACCGAAGCAAATTCGTACTGAAATCCGACGTGCGTAACATTCCTGGCATTGGATGGGGTCTCCAATTAGCAGGCTTTCTCTACATTCACCGGAACTGGCAGAAAGACAAGGAACTCCTTAAACGTTCCCTGGATTATTTCCGAGATTTAGGCAACAAATACCAGGTACTTAAAAACCCCAACTGAATAAGTTTGTTAGCTAAAGTAATCTTGTAAATTGCAAATGAGTTTCGTAAATATTAGCAATTGCTTAGCTTGGGCTTTTATTTGTTTCTGTAGACATTTGAAAGTTTTTGTCCCATGAAATACATAATTTTGGTTCTTTGCAGATATTGATTTTTCCCGAAGGCACCAACTTGAGTGAATCCACGAAAGCAAAAAGTAATGCTTTCGCAGCGAGAAACGGGATGCAGCCATACGATTACGTTTTGCATCCGAGGACTACTGGCTTTACGTTTCTGGTTAACCACATGAGAAAAAGTAAGTGGATGTGGTAAATGTTAAGATGTTTCATTGTGAGACATTTCACCTTTGACTCTTCCCGTAGTAGTATAGTTTTCTGTGCATCTGGACAAATTCCACATAGCAAATATATTGTATGTATATCCAGAACTCTTTTATAGAGCACACGGGTGCTTGAGCAAATGATCAAATTGATTTTATATTAGTGTAGTTTTGGTTGTTCTGGACTGCCTAGTGCATTTTCAGAATGTGAGGATATATTTTGGTTGCCTTGTAGCCTTTTCCATCTTCCATCCTTGTCTAATCCCTGGTCAATTTTCCTTCCCCTTGCATTCGTAGTCCAATAAAACTTTGGCTGATTGCCCTGTTCTTTGTTGGATTTATGTTAGATTCTCAATTGGATGCTGTGTACGACTTGACAATTGGCTATCCTAAGACACTTCCAACTAGTGAGACTGATATTCTTCTTGGAAAGATTCCCGAAGAAGTTCATTTTCATATTACACGGTAAGATTGATATGTACAATTTTCTCACTATATTATTTTCACATAAGTATATCATAATATCATCATAATACATAAAAATAGTAACTACATCGAAATGATATTATATTTCCAGGCATGATGTCTCTACTCTCCCAGAAGATGAAAATGATGTTAAAACTTGGTGCGAAGATCGTTGGTCTGACAAAGAGAAATCTCTGGAGAAATTCTACACGACGGATGGTAAAAGGGAGTTCACTCCGAACCCGAGGTGCGAAAGGCCTTGGAATGCAATGCATTTCTGCCTATTTGTCTGGACAGCGTTCACCTTTTGGACAATCTACCTTTCCTTCACAAATACCTACGCATTTTATTGGGCATTGTTTTGCACTGTGGGCTTCGTTCTAGTCTCTTATTTTACCGATGGGGTTCAACAATTTGAGATTGATCTATTTCGAAGATTCGATAAACCTGACAAAAGAAATATTCTTCAAAATCATGCCAGTAATGACTAGTAGACTAGATAAAAAGACTAAACTATATAAAATAGCCAAGCCTGAGAGATACCTAACCACCTACCTAAACAAATTCTTCCGAGTTGACATTCATTCTGATGGTATTTGCATTTAGATTACTATTAACATACATATACTGATTACTTAAACATACTATAACGTAATTCAATCAAAACAACCTAATATTGAAAACAAATCATAATATCGAACTGGATTTTAACGTTCACTGTTTAACCCTATAATCCACGACCTCAAAACCATTGTGATATGCTAGATAGAGTAGAGAATATTTACTCGAAAGAATTACCTACTAACCTATCTATATACAAATTATTTAGTACAGTTGATTAGTTGACATTCATTGCATCTATTGTGGAAGAATACTATTCAGTATAAAGTGTATACGTCATTATATAGATTGATATAGATTACATTGTCAATTTTTTATTTACTTGTTATAGAATAGAATACTCATTGGGTTAACGACAGAATGTATCATGATCTGGAAGAAATAGTGGAGGTTCAATGATTTTTGTAATAGACTATAGATTTAGTAAACAAACAAATTCCTGACTGTACATAATTTTTAATTGCAATGTACACACAGACTACAAACTCTATTTCAGTAATCCATATTACATGTTGACACATGTAGCAACATTCTTTATATAGTAAATACACGAGTTGGGAAAATGAAAACATAGAATTTAGGTACTACAAATTAAAAGATAGTTTTTTTTCTCGTTTTATGAATACACGATGTACTACCTATACAAAAGTACTTATCTGATTATCTAAGTGTACAATGTACATGCATAAAACTAGTAAATCAATTTAAGATATAGATGTAACATTGAAATAGATATAATCTGTAGTAATTAGTAATTATTATTATTATCAGTAGTTTAAATACAAGACTACAAGTATTTGATTTTGAGAGCAGTCTTTCTTTCTAATAGAATATATTTTGTTTTTATTAACTCTTTACGGATAAAGCAGTTGTTATTTGTACACTGATATCCTAAAGTAGAAAATATTTGTTGATATTATTGTTGTTGTGATATAAAATATACACCACTCAAGGTTGTTAGACATAATGCCAAAAAACCTAATAAAAAAGTCAATGTTCTATAAATCAAGTTACAAAAGTTGGTCTTTCTTTCTTTCGGATACTCATATAGAATTATTCACACCATTTACTTCGGGCGGCCAATCCACGTCGACAGACTGAAAACACAACAAAATGATCCTAAATTAGAAGTTGCTTCGACAAAGGCACTAGGAAACTCGGAAATAAGTATAGTGGTGTTACCTCAACATCTAAGCCAATAATATCAGCGTCGCAGCCTAATAGAGCTGACACATTCGGAGTAGTTCTTCCAAGATCACCATGAACAAATTCTTTTACATATGTCCCAGCCTGAGTCTTTACGTAGAGCTTGAACATATGCGGAGACGAAGGAATGGCTACAGCTTTCATTTCAATAATTGACCTTTCTCTACAGGCCACAGATCGTCGATGAATAACACGCACAGGTGTCTTTTGTTGTAGGACCAATGGCATTTCAGCATTATTCAACTTGTCTAACATTTCTGCAGATACAACACTTCCAGGAGTAATACACAAAGCACAATAGGTTTTAGTTTTGCTTTCTTCTCCTTGTTTTAAAATCGTCAGCTCCTTCCTTTGAAATCAAGAAATAGAAATATATGTCAGAGGATGCAAATAATTAAAACGAATCTGTAGCTTCAGGTTATATTCTTACTTTTCGACAATTTGGATATCACAGACAGATATTAACTTTGTATTATTATTGATTGCATCCTGCAATTGCTTCATTCTTTCTCGGGTAAAAATAGTTTTTTTGGGATTCGTTACTTCAATCACAAAAGGTCTACCCTTTCCAAGCATTCTAAGAACAGGAAAAATAATAAAGTTGCATGATTTTTTCATAACACGTCATCTGCGTGAGTAGTTTTCTTACATACCTAACATCCACATCTTCGCGGCCAGAGGAAGAGAAGGTGGCAGTCTCACTACCACACATAGGAAGTATTTGGCTGGTCATTAATTCTTCAACAGATGTTTCCGTTTTTCTTGCTCCATCAACGAACCATGGCGTTTGGCTGAGTTTCCGAGAATACTTACAGTAGCGTCCTGCAATAAGATGGTAGTTAATTCAAAAGTGTTTTTTTTGCTTATATACAATTGTAAATTAATTAGTGTGTCAGGCAAACAATATTGAAGATAAATTATTTAGACACCTGCAATATACACAGGATCATGGGTACATGTTACATTTCCAATTTTCATACTGACATCAGGAATAGTTGGCGGACATGGAAAATGCTGGTTAAAATTTTCACAATTTAATCGCGATAAGGCTGACTCTACAGAGCTTCTAGAAACGACGAATTTTCGTCGACCAAATCCTCCAACAGCTAAAAATTTGTTTCTGCACTCAGAAAAATATATGATATTTGTAACACATTAATGTTAGCACATAAAAACGAAAAGTAGCAGAGAAAAAGAATATCATACAAAGCTTCACATTCTTTCTCCTCTTCTGGGTACATGGGCTGCAGCTGCACAGAAAGAGTACCATTGAGGCTCCAATCAGATGCGGGATTTACTTTACGTTGGAGAGTTCCAGAGCAAATCCATTTCCATACACTTTTCAGGGCCATTCCTTCAGGTTTAAAGCAGCTTGTAGAACTAAACGTTTTCGGGAATTTCTATTGAGGAACAGAGAATTTAGTGCTCAATGTTTATCAATTGTTGTATAGTATGAGTGACTTATTTTTTTCGGCAATTAAGAACTCATTATTAAACCTTTTCTAGGTAATTCCAAATTGAGTATGCACGAATTTGAATTGACAGAGGCATGGACAAGACTGGATTAAAGGATAATGATTCTATGTCAGCAGACTTAATTTGGGAAACAATCTGCAAGTGGTAAAACATGAACGATTAACGTGTTGTCAGTGAAATTAAATATTTTTCATGTTTTAGGTAGGCACCTCGTCCAGACAAGATTCCTTAATCCCTTCTTGCAAAAGTCCTAGGCAGGCCACACATGTATTGTTCTTACGAAACTTTACGGGTTGACCATCTATTTCCGTTAAAACTGCTTCGCATTTCTCGTCGTCCCCTTCACAATTGACGATCTTTTCCAAAAAGGTGATAATAATCGCCATTATAAGTATTTATAAAAAAATCGGAACTGCTACTTTGTGTTTAACGACAATTAGAGACTATTACTTACAGAGCTTATTGCTACATCATCTCTGTATACGTGCGGATCAGTAATGCCAATATATCTTAAAATACATAAATTACAGCATCCGATACTTTGAAGTGTTTTAATGACTTCCTTCTTCTCGTCTTCTGGAACGGTCGACATTATAAATTATAGCTATTTCAACAAAAAATTACATTATCATCAATGATCATCAAGATTTATATCTGTACTTACAGATAGATAAGCAGGTATTTTCAAAAAATTGGAAGACTTACAATAAAAAAGGCACGATATAATGTTTGTGCCCCTTTTCGCAGTTAAATACTACAGCCAAGTATATTTCGATCCTCACTGGATAGGAGATACTGGATAAAATTAGTTTTGTTCCGAATAAATCTCAATCACCGAGCATGGACAACCGGAGATTATTTAAATATGCCGGGCAAAAGTAGTGCAAATTAGTAACTTGCGGGAAGCCTATCATAACAACGTGAAAGCAGTTTTGGGTTTGGGGATTTCTGGCTTCTGGAGAAGAATACGAAATTTTTACCTAGCTGGAGGAAAAATTTAAGCTAACGCTTGTAAACAGTTACGTAAAGTTGAGCTTCGCATATGATCGGCCAATAATCAAGTAGGACGGTATCCTTTAGTATAAAGCTTTTTGTATTGCATTCAGCATTTAAATTATATTATATGATTATTATTCTATAATATTATTATTATCATAATTCATTGTCCAGTGAAGTTCAGGACTCAAAATTCATTCATATAACATTGACTTATAAGTTCTAATTTTTAATAATTTGTATTTAAATTATACAGATGTTATTGTGAAATTAAAGCTGCAAAGGAATTGACTCAATCTTAATTCTCCGTTGGAATCTCTATTTATTCACATAACTTAGCTATTATGTCTAAAATAAGTAAAGAAACTGTCGAACAACTGGCGTTTGTGGATGAAAATTTAGCAGAAGTCGACGAATTGTTCCGTAAGCTAGGTCCCTTAGAATACGATGACGTTGTTAGCAAGGTATGCAAGCAAAAGTAGCAAAACTAATTTTTTGTCTTGATTGTAATTAATTCAATGTCAATATACGTTTTTACCATGTCAAAATTTGAGCTATGTTTATATCATAATTCATAAATACTTGTCTTTTCAGATGCCTGCACTCGACCGAGCAAAATATGACCTGACGGTGCTATATGCTATAAATTCATTATTTTGGAGTAAGTGTACTTTAAAGCTCACCTTATATCCTTATTCTCCACTATGACTATGACTATGAGGGATCATCAGTTGTAAGATGCGTCTAAATCTAAATGAATAATTGAGAATTAGAACATGCCTTCTAAAACTATTTGTTTATGCCTGTAGTGTACATGAGGAGCCTAGGAGAAGATCCAAAGACCCACGGAATAAAACATGAGCTGGACAGAATAAAGCAGCAAATGCTCCGTGTCAAAGAGATTACGGACAAAGAAAAAATGCCCAGGATTGACCAAGGTGCAGCTCATCGAATGGTTCGACATGAACTTTGGCAACCAAAAGGCAAAAGTAAAGCTCAAGCTCAACGCACTCAAATAGAAGAGGACGAAACTTGGGAAGATGAAGAAACAATGGACACAGAGTCAACCACTAAAGCCTGAGCATGACCTATTTTCTATTTATACAACTAAAACTTATTTATCGAAATCGAATAGCATATTATATGCGTAATTAAGAGTTTAGGTACGATTATTTCTAATGTTACTAAGTGGTACAATTATGCGCTGTATTAATAATCTCAGAGCATATTTTTTAAAGGAATAAATCGAGTTACTATTTCTGTTTATTGTCAAACAAAGATTGATGAATTTTTTGAACATTTTTCATGGTTATTGTTATAAACATACTAAAAACTGGAAAGTGTCACGGAATGCAATAAATACATAGATAGATAGAATGATCGTTTTTTTTCATAATTACTTTTGAGAAAATTGAGATTGCGTAATTTGAGAATACAGTTCTTTTTTACATTTAAGCACCCTAATACTAATAAGGAGGCAGGCGGTTACGATTAGGACTGGATGGACTGGATGTAGTTGATCGATAGTCCGATGTGGAAATTGGGTCATCATCATGAACCATATCAACTTGAAGTGGCATAAACGACTGGCAGCTATCTATTCTGTACAGGTGGTCTTGTTCATTTCTTAGTTGGATATCCCCGGGAGATATTGGTCCATGTTCAGTTTCTAGACGAAAATGGCCCTTATCACCACTGCCATATCTCATCTCGCCAGATCCTTTCATTGGTAGTCCACTAAATACGGGTGTTGAAACTCTTGGAGAAAATTCCATTTCATGGGGTGGTGGAGAGGGTCTATATCGGCTGATTCACAGAAAAAACATAAAATTAATGTTTACAATTACAATGAAAGGTTTCAAAAAAAAACAATATCCAATGTAGTTATTCGACAATACCTTCCTTTAGGAGAAGAATTTGGCAGTGGCACCCCATAATATTGAGTAGAGCTTCGATCTTCTGAAAATGGCACAGTGGGAGGTAATACGTCCTTGGTGTTAAGAATCCTCTGAATTTCACTGCTTTGAGTATCATTTAACAATGCAGACACATCTTCAACATTGAAGTCAAACGTTGCCGATTGTCGTTTTCCAGCAACGCTAGATCTCCGTAATTTTTCTAATCCATTAATTTCTTCTGCTATCGTGGACTTCACATCTCTGTAACAATTCCATCATAATTACTATTTAGCTACAATATTAATTTATAAAACTAACTATCCTTAATTAATCCTATCATGTTTATTTTTTATCGAAATAAATCTATTCCAGTTTTGCTATAATATTTACCTAATAACATTTCGAATTTTTGATACTCTGTCATTGGGAGCTTTTTCGTTTTCATCCCTCTTCACCATCATAACGTCCATGTGTTGCTTAAGCATCTGATTTTCATTCAAAGCCTCCACAAGTCTTTCGTGAATTTTTTGCTTTTCTTCGTGACTAATAGCCAACATTTGATTTTCATTTTTCAAAATCTCAGCGAGTTGATAAAGCTCTTTAATAGTAGTAACATAATCCTGCTGCTCTTGCTTTGCTTTATTCATTTCCGATTCCAGCATCATCGCTTCCCTTCTTAGTGCTGCATTTTCCATTTCCAAGGATTTATCCAATAATTTATTCGCTTCCTTATGATCAGCTATTTTAACAACGGACGGCCTACCATCGGTTTGTGTTTCTGCAATCTTTTTATAAGGGATTTTTTTACATGGAACGATTGGATGCTGCTCAGGTACAAGTTTTTCGTCTAATTTGACGGGAACTTTCACTTCCCTATCAATCTTCTTTCGAGATTTTATTTTGTCAACTTCCCTTCTTAAATCCGCAATTTCGTTTCTAAGAAATTCGTTTTCTTGAATTAAAGTGATTTTTGCTGAGGGCACTCTAGTTTTCTTGACTTCCTGCTGTTTTTGCCCTCCTAAATGGGTGTGGGTTTCCAAATACAATTCCTCTGTGATAGGTATTTTCAAACAATTGGATTTTGAACTGTGACAGGTTTCTGGAAATGTGCATTTAGATGGCTTTTTTTTAATACTGTGCACAGAATCTTCTTTTTCTGGGGTTTGAAATTCTACTGCTCTATTTTTAGACAGCAAATCCCCCCAAGACCCTATTGAGAAAGTTCTATATTATTATGTTGTAAATATTACAATTACTTGAATTATTGAATTCATTCTAAGGAATCTGACAATTGTTACAACAAAAACTATGTAAAATAATATGAATACTATACAAGCACACCTTTACGGTACGGCACACGAGGTTCAGGTAACCTTGCGGAACTGGATTTGTGCCTCTTCAATTTAACAGTAACTTCAACTGTGGCCTGCTTCGTACTGTACACTGTTTTCTTTTCGTCAAAAAGTTCCATCCTCTCAGACTCGTGCTTACAGCATTTTTTTGAAAATTTCGATTCCAAATGTTGTGCCATTTTTGGATAACCTGTAAAGAGTTGACAATCAACAGTAACGCTCACATTATAAGTAATATAATATTCTAATTTCAAAGTTAGTTTAAGTAGTTTAAAAGTAAAACTGAAAATTAATTAATAAATATTAGTATTTCGTACCTGTCCCTGTGGCTGTAACCTTTTCCCTTCCGTTTTGAATTATTGCATTGGCTCTTCCCCTTCCCTTCGTACTTGGTTTCGTTTCTTATAAAAATAAATACAAAATGCAACTGACTGGTAAAATGGCTGTTGTTCCCTTTCGCCTTCGCGCCTTCCCCACACAATTAATTTGCGTGCTATTGAAACTGAATCCCACTAATAATGTAATGGGGGTAAAGTGCGAATTGAGATTTTGATGTTCTATGTTTTGTCTTCTCTGTTAGTGCACGTACTTATATTTAATTTGTATAAATTAATTATTGTCTTCATATTTTCTATATGCATCATAATATTATAGCTTCATTTGTCACTTGCAATTTTCATCAGTTTTGCAAGTATTTATGATATATTTATGACAATTCATTTCTCTGCGTTTAGAATCAAAATTACCATAATTAGGACTTCCCATTACGTTAGGAAATCAAATATAATACGGTACAGGTAGCAGGGCAGTAGAAATATAAACGAAGGAATAGGCTACATACAAATAAATGTATTAATAATTGCCAATTATTTGTTATTTACTTAAAAATTGCTTTTGATATGTGACAGTGTATTCTTTAACTTTCTTTGGTGTACATACTGATGAATACTGAAATGCTCGTCAAAGTGAGAAATACCGGGCATTATTGTTTAAGCGTATGTATTATAAAATATGTGAAACGATATTTTGCATCTTATTGTATATACGCACATTGTGCATATTTTGATGTATATTATGCATCATTAACATTTACTTAACTAATTCAAAATAAGTTCAGAACTCAGTATCAACTATTTAACTTGTATGTGGGCATTATTATTATTATTATTTGTGCTTTACATGGCTTCATTTCTTTCGAGTTGTGTTAAGTGTGAGTACATTACATATGTATTATATCCACTTGATGATTTTACTGTAATGATCCAACAGGTCTCACTAGTACATCGTGGATCTGCAAATACAACAGTATAGGGATGCTCCTTTAATCAATGGATTTATATCTAGTAATTAATTTGTGATTTTTTTGCAACAAAATCAGACAAGTCCAAGTTTATGTACTGCATTGCATTATGTGGCTTAAAACAAAGTTGTTTTACCTGTACATTAGCTGGTGCTGACAAAGCAAACAAAATAATGTCCGCGATATCTTGCGCCTTCATGACTTTCACAGTAGAATAAATCTTCTCTGCTTGCTCTTTGTTCAATGCCCGTTCCACAAACTCAGTTTCCGTAAGTCCAGGACTAATTGCCTGTAAAATAATTTTCTTTACTAATGCAATTACTGCATTTCCCCCAAATACTTAAAAAATACGATGACACTTACAGTAATACGAATATCTGTGTCCTTAACCAATTCCCTTCGAAAACCTTCTGTCAATGCTGTTACAGCAAACTTGGTGGCTGCATAAAAGTTAAACAACCCAGTCAACCGATGACCCGACATGCTATAATATAATATTAGTGCAATAAAACATTTTTAGATTTTCATTAACATAACTTCATAGTATCTTTATCTTCATTATCTGTGTAAACCTGTTAAGGTTGAAAATGTGGCCGTCATTGACACCTCTTTCCTTCATGGACTTCACTGCAAGTTTTGTACAGAGAGCCAAAGCGACAACATTAACATCCAGCATGTCTCGCATGTTTTTTGCTGTGCATTCTGTAAACATATTTGCAATAGAGGAGAAAAGGTTAATTTTCTACATGTGAACAGACATTAGACAACAAACATAGAATTTGTCCTCAGTGTACAAAACTTAAATAAAATGCGATAATTATTGCTTGCTTTCCAAAACAATAGATAACTACAGAATCTAAAGAACATAGCCAGACAAGACATTACACAGAAACATCCGTGGAGACAATGGAAAAGGATGCGGGAAAATGGGATATTTTCGTATACCAAGTAGAGTAGGCTTGAAAGTCTAGCTATATATCGGATATACATTGCGGGAATAAGAATGAGAATGCATTTAGAGAATACAATGAGCAGGGGTTCTTGTGGGTTACACATTGTCAGAATTTGAATGCAATCTTCTAACAACTAACTGGCAAGATTTTCGTCTCGGTAGGCTGAAAATAAATGTATTATAGTGGATCCTTTTACGACGGGAAGGTGGGTGAGGGGAAGATATTCCATCAATTTCAACTTTCAACTAATCTTCAATTGAAGCTAAGTCAAAGAAATGCCAAGATAAGAAAGATTCGTAACCAAGAAGTGTCTCATCATTGCTGAATCCCGCATTGTTGACACACAGATCCACGCCTCCGTGGTTGGACTTGATCCAGGCGAACATAGCTTCGATCTCATCTTCTTTAGATACATCACATTTATACGAGTGAAGTTGTCCTTTATATCCCAATTTACGACATTCCTCTGCGATTGCCTGAAATGCAAATGGAAAATGTTCCACACTGAAAATCTTTCCACTCCACTTATTGTTAGACTGACATTCTTAAGCTAACACTATTTAATTTTAGTACATATACTGCGAAGTGTTCAACCAAAATTAGACTTATAACAGTTATAAACCATTATGTCGGTAGGATAACAGTCTTAACAGTAATATGGACTTACAGACTTAGTCTACAGTCGTAAGACGCTGCATAAATAGACTTCTCTTTAAACTGTGCAATAATGCTTTAGCCTAAAATCTATAGTGAAAAAAGAAACATAATCATAGTTCGAGACTTTTTAACAGCAGTCTCGGCTACAAAAGAGATACAACAATAAATTATTTAATTCGTTAGATTCTTGGCACTTGGCCCCATCCTACTGGGTATTTATACAATGTATATTTCTATGCGTCAATTAAAGACAATGCAACTTTGTAAATTATGCATGAAAGCAAAAGTTGCGTCGAAAGACAAGAGTAATCTAAATGGGTCCATAATATAAAATAACAAAAACAAATCCTCACTCAAGATGACATACTGACAGTGCAAAATGTTTTTACTCTCTCTGTGAATCTGTCGTCTCGTTCTCTTTTAATGGAGAGGGGAGGAAACGGAAAACACCAAGTTGAACATTCGGGACTTAATTTATTTTACTTACTTTTATCTTATCCTCATTCCTGGCACATCCGATTATTATCATTCCATGTTTGACAAGTGTCTTACACACAGCGGCTCCTATGCCGATACTTCCTCCCGTCACTACTCCAACTCGGTTAACCCAACGATCTATACTAGCCAAAGCCATCACCTTTTCAATATGTACTTTCTGTTAAACACTTTTATTTTTAACTATTACTTGCAATTCAAAATATGGGGTTTGTAGAATTATTTTTTAAACTAATAATGAGATGAGGTGAGGTGGTGGTGAACTTCAATTAGATACTGAACCTGGCCGGACATGTGCTAATACAGCATTACACATTTATTTAGTAGATACAGAAATGCTAGAGAAATAGAGCAAATGATACCATGCATGTCCTGTGAAATACTCAGGATGATAAGTAACATGCATTCATGCATACTAAATGCTACATGTTATGTAGATAGATATCTATGCATTGAGTATGCATGCGTAATGAACAAATGTAAAATCAAGGCAATTAAACTCGTCTCAAGGTTACAACTGCCAGAGAATCAGAGAATTCATACCGAGCCACAGCAACTTTATCTCATTGGAACTCATGCAAACCCAATACTAAACATAAAATATGTGTTCAGCTGAGTATTACGAAACAGCATTATTAATATCAATCTGCGGTACACACAACTCTTTTATAAGTATGTGCCAATTGCACTATTGCACGTATATAAAATGCGGATGCGTATCATTGTCAGCATTTTTACTTTATTTCATTATTATCCACCTTTGTCCAACCATAAGATCAACAGATATGCACTTTGTTTCCCTTTTATATCATATGAACATGATGTATTGTATGTATTATGAATATTATGAATGTAATTAATTTATATTAATTTACATATTATAATATACATAATGCTACGTCTACTATATTATAGCCTCTACTAAAGATACATTAAAGCTCATTAAAGCCTGCAGCTAATAATAATTCGATTCAAGACCAACCTTATAAATATGTAATTAGTGATCTAAATATACACGATAACGGATAAATATCTTGTACTACATTTTTCATTTGTAACATAGGTATTCTACTATGGTTTGAGAATTCATTCGAGAGTCAACTTTCTCAAGATATATATTATATTATAAGGAAGAGATTTACTCCATATCACACGCAAAAGCTGCATAAATCACGAAAAATCCAAGTTTCTGCCCACAGTCCCGTTTACGTCGAGAACTGTAAAATAATTATTTAAACACACATGCATTGTTACCTAATTATTAATTAGTATTAATTACATGTAAATCGGGACTTACTAGTTACACTTTTGTCAGCACTTTTGCATCCTTTTTGCATTTTGCATATCAACATACAGAGAGAAAAAGTAATCACATCTGTAAGAAAGACTAAATCCCAACTTTCCCAACGTAAGCAATGAATGAATTATCATTAACAATTCAGCCGCGAGAGTTTGTAATTTGTGTTTATTCCGCTTAGCACTAAATGATGTTCTCACGTGTGTGGACATAGTCAACGTCACATCGGTAAGTTGAAGTAACCTTTGTACCTTCCTCTGATAAGATTATTTTTCCAAGAAGGTTGTTGATTTTTTTATGAAATAAAATATTAATCCAAAAGTCATTTACAGGTTCTAAATTTTTGTGTTCTTTTTATGCAACAGTTACCGACTTATCGACTATCTGTCACGTTCACTCGTCCAACGGTGCTGTAATCCGAATTCAAAATTGGACAGCTGATAATTCCTTATCCTTTTCTTTTTCGGTCAGTTCCAATCCGTCACAAGCAACCTTAAATAGCACATCTCTATAAGACAATTTCTGCCATGGCTCTACGCGCTCTCGTAGGTGTTAAAAGAGTTATCGATTATGCTGTGAAAGTAAGTCATAAAATAAGATAAAATTAATATTTGAAGTTTTAATGATGCTTTGTTATTTTATGTTCAATGATCCTTTGAGAAGTAGACGAAATTTATGGAACTTCAATTACTTTAATTAATAACTATTGCTCATCAGTGTCATCAGTTTAATGTTTTATGCATAGGTGCGTGTAAAGCCTGATAAAACAGGTGTTGTTATTGATGGGGTAAAGCACTCGATGAATCCTTTCGACGAAATTGCAGTTGAAGAAGCTGTGAGGCTAAAGGAGAAAAGCGTTGTCTCCGAAATTATTGCTGTTTCTTGTGGGCCAACCCAATGCCAGGAAACGCTTAGAACGGCTTTAGCAATGGGTGTTGACAAAGCAATTCACGTCGATATCCCCGCAGCGCAGTACGCCGGAGTTCAGCCGATTCACGTGGCAAAAATGCTAGCAAAAATTGCCACTGAACAAAAAATTGATTTAGTAATTTTAGGGAAACAGGTAAATCGAAACATTACTACTGATTTCGAAGTATGGACATAATATTTCTATTTAACAGTTAATGTATTAGTAAATTCTCATTCTTCCTTGTTAATACAATTGACAGGCAATCGACGACGACTGTAATCAAACAGCGCAAATGACTGCTGCTTTCCTAGACTGGCCGCAAGCCGTTTTTGCTTCCAAGGTACATTTTTTGACAATATTCACTCACATTACTTTAATTTTCAAAAAGTATTCTAAGTTTTAGTAACTTTTGACATTACAGATTGACAAGGATGGAGACAGTGTTACTGTTATGAGGGAAGTTGATGGAGGAATGGAAACAATTAAAGTAAAACTGCCGGCTGTAATTTCAGCTGATTTGAGGCTCAATGAGCCAAGGTATGCTACATTACCTAATATAATGAAAGCTAAAAAGAAGCCTTTGGAAAAGAAAACGCCACAGGATTTGGGTGTTGACATCGCTCCCAGGATAGAGGTGAGCGGTCTTTGGCATTGTTTTATGGCGTATATTGCATGTGTACACAAATAATGAGATTTATGTAAACCAAATTGTTTATGCATTATTAGGTCGTGTCAGTCGAAGATCCTCCAACACGTGAAGCTGGTGCTACTGTAGCAGATGTTGACGAGCTGATTTCCCGATTAAAGGCTTTAGGAAGAATTTAATGTTTCAACATTAAAAATGCAATTCTTTTCTAATTAAGTGAGTATTGCCAATTAACATAAAAAACTAACCAAAACCGCTAAAGTTTTGCTATAATATTATCAAAAGTATAAAATGCGTAATTTAAACATGTGCTTACGCTCGCGATTCCGCGGTGTAGGGGAAATAAAATTCCGTTCGTATAGAAAATAAATTCTATAATGTCCATTGGTACAACAAGACAAAAGTTGTGTTGATTGAAATTCATATTAATTTTATTTCTGATAGATTGTTTGACAGATGAATTTAAGATTGATAATATTAACTTTGATACTGGCGTATGCTCATATTTCTCCATTGAGATTCATTTTCAAATTTTGATATACTTTTCTGCCAGTACAGAGCCAGTTTTTTAATTCACCTTTTTAGTATATGGATAAACACCTAGAACTAGTTTATATAAATTGCATATTAAATACTTCTAGTTGGTACAACTATGAGAAACATCTTCTCATAAAATTATTAATAGAGTTAACATTTTTAGATGGTTAACTTGTGAGCTACGATTGTATAGGTACAGCTTAATGAAATCACGTATGAATGTACAATTACATAACTAGAGATAATACTAATTAATTGGAACCTTTCAACAGGAATGCTTCGTTTCGATTTTCAATGTTCCCTATATTCAAGATCATTGATTTATGTCACAACTGATGTACACAGTCCTTAAATTAACTAAACTAGAATATAAGGATTTTAGCTAATTACTTTCAATAATTCAGTCTTCTCATAGTGTTCTACATAGATTGTAGTGCTGCTAGAAGGAAATAAGGATAATTATTATAGAGGAAATTGCAGAAATAAATAGATTTCTCTTTTTATCGGGGAATTAAAATAATATGATAGCTCTTCCTATATAGTAAGTTCACAATAAAAATGTGAATACAAAGTAACTTATCTATCATCGTCATATGTCTTTTACAATTGTAATTTTAAATAAATAAATTAATACTTATGTTCATCTCTAGGTACTTGCACAATTACATGCGTAACTAACTTACTAAACTACAGATATCCTAAGTGTTAGAAGGTATGTAATGGGTTGTAATTGTAAATGCTATTGTAAGTAATACTAGTTAGTAAATATGAAGATAAGATATTCCGTCGTAAAATATTATTCAATTCATGAATGTTAGGTCCATATAGGTTCGTAGTTTGCATTTTTGCATTAGGAATATGATAACAGCTCCATGGAGCTTACAGTTTGATTAATATTTAGGTAACTTTCTTATCTATACAGATACTGATATACTTACAAGTAATCAGTAACGCAAAATTGTTATTGCTTATGAATACATTAGCTCATTCGTATTATTTCTTTATGTACACAAACCAAGTATAACCGAATCATTTTCCAGGATAACAAACCTAAATGAACTGCTACCCCTTTCGACAGCTCTTTTTAAACAGTAGCAGCTTCTCCTTCAACAATGACGTTGATTTCAATTTTGTCAACCCCGTTCTGTTGAATCTGTTGTGGTTCACTCTCATCTGGATCAGAAATTTCAATAGCCTGTTCAACATCTACATCATCATCGTCGATAACTTCAGAAGAAGCTGTAGCCGCTGTAATTGTCACAGTGAAGAAATCATCATCGGGTTTCGCCCTTGTACCACTTAGTTCTTTTTCGACTTCTGTCCAGAATTTTGCATCGCTCTCTTTCACCTGGGCGATTAGTTTTTCTCGATCGGATTCACTCCAAGTATCCCACCACTCTTTGAATAACTTGATCTAAAAATGAATCAAGACCATTTTTAGAATTAGGTACGTCGTTATCGCAAGCATGCCAATTCATACGTAAACTGTGGACATAGGATTTAGGTTGTATAGATATATTTCTGAGTAGGCTAAACTGTTTGTAAGTTTGAACTGCATTCTTATCTGTGAGCTTGACGCAATAAATTCTCACCTGACAAGAAAATAATGACGGGGGTCTCCCAGAAGTGTCCATATTCTGCAATCCATTGACAATGCCATTGATGAACTGTCCAGGAGAAATTTTCTGAGCAAGTATATGCACAAAATCGTCTTTTTGAAAGTCACTCCAAGTCCGAAACCATTGAATTATGTAGGTGATTTGATTATCAGTGGAATAGTTAGTCATTTTTCTGTCTGATACCTGCAGAAGGTAAATTATAATAATAATTAGTTTCCTATAAGGCTATATTGAAATAAAATAGTACCAAAACCAAAGAAAACATTGTGAAATTCTGCAACAATTATATGAAAAACTATACAGTTTATAAAGACATTTTGTGCTGAGACTTTTGTAAAAAGAAATTCGACAGTACTTTTAGTAATGCTCTATTTTCAATGGGTGTTATAAAAAATGGAAAGGATACATGTTTATCAAACGAAATAATTACGAGCTATTAATGTCCTGTTTTAATCACCTTGACCAAATTTTTCCATTCGAGTGAATGTGGGAAGAAAACGGAAGTATTTCAGGACAAGAAAGCAATAACTGCGAAAAAGTTTACAAAATGCACTTACAATTTACGCCGAGATGAAAACTTCTGTACGCAGTTGTTCCTGTTTCCCCCAATTTGTTATGAATTATTAAAAAAATAAATGTAAATATTTATACTATTATATACTCCCTTGTCATTAGAAACTTGACTGTATGTGGGTGAGAGTAGATGTCAGCTGTGCCCTGTTGAAAATGTTGGAAGTGTTCTGTAGGACGAAGAGCATAATGTTAGAGAGAGGCAGAGCTTGATACTACGAGGATACTCTAGTTGAATTTTCGTATAGCATGGAGGAACAGCTCTTCTGTAAGAACAAGAGAGTAACATTCGGGATAACGTATTCGCTTAGACCTGTTATGACAAAGGTATATGTTTAGAGCTGTTGGTTCGGTCGGGGGCTTGCGAACTCTGCACAGAGGAACTCTTGAACAGAAAATTCTAGCTCTGGAAACTTTAGCTCTTGGCATTGGGCAATTTGCTTCAGTGTTGTAAAGAACCGAACGTGCTCTCGTCGGAAGAAATTTTCTCGTTCCATTCGCACGTTGTTCCTGCATTATATTTGTGCTGTAGTAGTCGTATTTTGAGAGAGAAGTACCTATCGAAAATATCATTTAACCCTTCTCTCGGATTCACTTGACACTGTTCATACATTTATTTGGAAGAACATTATTGTTTCGTTTGGTGTTTTCTTGTGTGAGTATGCCTACGGAGCATAATATATTCATAGATAAGGTTCTCTGTGGAATAGAAATCTGTTGTATGTGTACTTAGATAAACGTTGGTAAACAACTTAGCTCTCCTGAACTTAAAGTTTAGTTGCATACGCTTATGAAGTGGTGAAATACAATATTGAAAATCACTGTCAATCAGTTCTTCTCGTTTCATGTTTGAACAGTGATAAATTGATAGTTGTACAAAACTTCGTGGTATTTATCTTAACTGACGGAAGTAAGGAGAAAAATCTCAAAACATACTCTTTGTGTGATGTTGTGACCAAGTCTCGTGTATGTAGATGATTGTGCTGTTGTACGTACCATGAATCTGTTATTTCCTTTAGAAATATTCACAAAGAAGCAGTTGTAAGCGAAAACCATTAAATATTCAGATACAGAAGTTATCACCTACCCAGATTTATTGTTATCTGGATAATTGTTTTATGTGTGACACTGATTGCTTTTATGCGTCAATGAATCCAGAATTTTTGTACTTGGATATCTCGTGGAAAGTGTAACTACAATACAACTCTGCTTTTCTATGCAGTGAGTATGATTCAAATTTTATTTATTCTTTTTCCTTACAAAGTTCTATTTATCTTAAATGCTTAACAAACTGAAAGACTCAGGTTAGTTTCACATTACTCCCTTTTATGTAGCTACTGATAATGATAACGTTTCCCTGAATGTTCAAAGATTAAGACTATTAAAAGCTTAGAATTTCCAAGTACATTCATAGTTTATGTAGCATAAAACTCAACTTGGATATTATTTCTAAGAACACAATGGGGAATGTGGTCATTACACTTGTAAATTAATGCATATAGAAAATTGCTTCGAAATTGTGTTGTTTTCTGTTTGCATCGGTAAGACAGATTTATCAGATATGCTTATTGCTTGTGTATGTAAGGTCCCGTAATTTAAGTGAAACTCAGGAATATTAAGTAGGTACCTAGTGAAAATGGTGAGACGAATATATGGTTTAATGAAGTTTGATTCAAAATCTCAAAATGTGACAAATAAATGTTGAATAAATATTTGACACATCAATGACCAATGATCCTCTCCAAATGAGACTCTTCTAATAATCTCATATTCACGAATTCTGCACTCGAAAATGTATCGATTCTGTATGTACATTTATTATTTTCATTTAGCCAGCAGAAAATAACATTTCGCTTGATTACAATTTACATCAATCGTAGCGCTGTTTCAAAGGGATGTTTGTCTCGTCTCAGTAGGATGATTTCATTTCATAACTTGTCGGAAAGAAAAGAAGAGGAACTAGCGATAAGATGCAATGAACGCAGCAGAGAAAAATTGTTGACCAAAGAGTGCATTTGAATATAGTTGAGTTGTTGTTATATAACGATATGACTGGCAAAAATATTTGGAAGAAGAAGAGTAGCTCTACATGTCCTGAGTGTGTGATCTTTGAAATTTAAATTCTTATCCCGTGTATTAGTATATCTTTAGACACGTTCGGTACAGTGACTAATGTAAGATTTAAAATGTTAATGTAGTAACCTTTAGTTGCGTGTATAGTTCAAGACACACACTTAGGTTTTATTGTTTATTCGGTACACACATGCATGATAGTACATAATTCATGGATATTGTATGTATAGTACATACCCATGGGGTTTTATATTCATAAAGAGTATGAGCCAGTATGAGGATAATTTCTTAAGGATATTATGGCATTTGATTAATCGAAGAAATTAAAAGCAAATGTCAGTGTACAAGGAAATATAAACAAAATACTATAAAATTAGATTTGTACATTAGCGTAGCAAAATATAATCGTAATAATATTTAAATTAGAGCTGAACCGTGTTAGACGAAAGTACCTGACATGGTGTAGGAGAATTATTGCAGATATCTCCTCGCCAAAAATGATATAAGTGACGAAAACATGGATAATGAGATGTGAGACTACCGCTATCTCTATAGGATGGTTAAAGCCGTAATATGTACGTCAGATACATTCATTATTATGTTATATATCACTGGCCGATAGAATTTATAAATGAAATGACATAACACATTAAGATGTTGATTAGGATTCTTTCTCCGCTTTGCATCTATGTTTGTTAAAAGGAACATAGTAACATAGGAAAGACATAGGTTAGCTATAGTGCACTCTCTGTAAATGTTCCCAACGAACTTAACGGAATGGCAAAGCTTTCAAACATTAAATTACAGACGAGGTTAGATGATTAGATGAGGAAAGTACTTAGGCAGATACGTATTAACGTGTTTACTGTCTTCTACATACGTGTATGCACTACATTTTTTATAGCTACCAACTTCGCGATTACTTGCTAAATGTTTAGATGTGAATGTTGCCTTATAGCAAGATGTGACTCTCTGTTCTTTGGCTAACATCCTCATTTTATATAGCATTCTTATTTATGAATGTTATCCGATATAGTTTGTTATTTGTATTCGAGGAGCAGAGGCAGAGGTAGAATAAATAAATATTATTGAAAGATTGCCAAGAGATAGTTATATTGACTGAGGGCTTACGACAACGATGATGTTTTATGACACTTATTTATGCACAACTCTTAAGTGCTTATCAGGGATGTTCTCTTATATACAACACACTATTTTCCCTTACCTTATAGTCACTATTGACATCCTTACTTTTAATAATATAGACTATTATTAGTAGGCTATGAATTTTTGTCAATACAATTTCTAAGTACATACATACATTTCCTATCTATGTATATGCACGCAGGAGAGGAAACCCACAGTAGCGTGTTTTAATAACTACTGTTGCTGTTATGTATACACAATGTAATGATGAATTCACGACATACAACTATACCTAATTGAATTTTATGCACTGTAACGTAAGTACCTTATGTATATGTGCTATGTACCCACACACACATGTGCGTTCTTTCACATCAATGTATTAAGTTCAAACTAATCCATTGTATGCACACTCAGCCAAAAGTACTGCGTTAGTTATCGTTATCTAAATAAGCATTTTGTCGACTTGATCATTTTATACCTATAATTATATATGTCCCTTCTCTTTTTAACACATTTATTATCTGCTATACATACATATAAAACATTATCAGTTTATCGCGAACTTTACTATTAGGATTTATTAAGTATTTCATACATACGCTTAGCTTGCTTATTTTTCACTGTCCTATAGTTATCGTTGGGATTAATTGTACAGGTAATTTCCTTGTATAAAATTGAGAAAACACCACTACCTATATATTTATGCCTGTAGCGTGGGCATTTACCCATTTTTATTGTCTACTAATCTACTAATGATTAAGACTTTAAGCTACATTTTTTCCCATTCGTGTTACTTGGCTAAAATCTTATTTCATATTTTTTGCATCAATTTAATAGCCTTAACTGAGTTATTTCATTGTGAATAACTTACATTATTCAGTAATTACTCTGAGTTACCTACGTCATTACGTCTACCATTTTAGTACACAGGATATTTTCACAGAATTTTATTTATGTCTCTCAAAGAATTTTCTCATATACGATGGAAATATTCTCAAATGAAAAATTGTTTATTCACATAAATGAAACTATTTTCGTCTTGCTGAATTGGAGATGAGTGAAAAATGGAGAATGGTTATAATTCAAAAGTTTTGTTTGTTTATACAACTGCTGTTGGTTATAAAGAATGCTGTCCCGCTGCTTTATATTATTACTTCCTTTTTCAAACAATAAATATTTCGCCAAATTATTATGTTTATTGCAAAAGCACATAGGCACTGCTATTAGAGCTATTATCCTCTCGAACCAGTTTTTACTAGGGAATATACACGCACCTATTACATTTTGATTCCATGCTGTTTATATTATTGTGTCTCAACTTCAAACTCTATGTGATTAAGTGTTATCAAAAGTAGATTGAAAAATAAGTGAGTGTACATTCAAGATATTGATCTGTAACAGAAACAGGTTCTCAAAATTTACTATTAAAAATTCGATCTTCTCACAGTGTAGTCAGTGTAGTGGCTCTAGCAATAAAATTCATTTAAAAGTGCTACACGGAAATTGACAAAATTTGGTCAACCTCAATTTTTTACAGCTTGAGGTGTTCCTTCTGGCAATGAACATTTTATTTGTACAGAGGTACTATTTGTCAATTGCCCTGAAAGGATTGCTGGGATTCGTATTGTATTAAGAATACACGATTATTTGGTTATTAAACAATTCTGAGTGAATTGTATTGTCTATAATTTAATAGATAAGTAAAGGTTTGTGTATCCGATATTTATTGTCTATCCACGGAAATAGCAATATCGAAATTGACATGTAGAGAAAATAATAATTTTATAGTGGATTTAACTCGACGTTCGCAAACACACGGATAATAATTGTCTACTCTCAAACAACTTGGCTAGAACTTTGAAAAATTCAAATGCATAGTCATTGCCTATAGGGATTTGCTTGGATAGCAAGAGCTCGGTCTGTGTCAGGTTGTGTTAATATTGCATTCCATGCATACAATGAAAATATCTACTGTCCTCGTCGCATATTAGGTTACTGACAGAAAAATTGCTTTTCAACTAATAGTAGATGTAGGTCAGCTATTCAGAGATTCTATCTTGCAATTTTGTGTCTCCGTATTTTTATTATTACTTAATATGACTGGATATTTGATCTAAACGGTAGCGAACATTGCAAATTTTCAATAATAAAATAATAATGTTTTCATACGCTCACAGTAAAATAATAGAAGCTATGCACGGAGAAAACAATTTTGTAATTTGCTTTTGTTATTGATTTAGTTTTACATGTTAGATCTGAAGGAATCCAGTTGGAAAAGCTAATGCGTATGCATATCCCTTCTGCTATGCATGGGAGCAGTAAAACTTGAAAGCAACAGCAACTTTAGTAATTGAAAATTATTAATAAAATGACTTGGTTTCATGGATGGATATGGAATTCATATTGGGATATTACGCGTGCAATGGATATATGCATTAATTTTAATTCGCAATTTAATCTGTAGGATTTGGATTGGAAAGCATGTAGATTGTTGACTATAAGGATATATAGGTATATGTGTACAGGCACTGGTAATAATCGCGAAATTAAAAACAGGTTTGATAATAATCATATGGTAGCAATTGTGTAATGGTACTATCTACTAGCGACTACTCACTCCAGAACTTTCATTTTGACTTCTCTTAAATTAGCTGCATAGTGTAAGTGAACTTTAAGAGTGCATACTCACACTAAAACTTTGGCGCTTGCATTTTTGTTTAGTATTAATGTGCAATTTACATTCCTGCTTTATAATTAAAATAGTAAACTAACTGAAATGGCTATAGCCAGCCGAAATGATTTAATTTTTAGGGAAAAGGAAACTTCATACTCTTTCATAATCATTTCATGAGTCTCTCAGTTGTAAATATGAAATGAAAACTCCGCCAATGCAATGATACTATTAATTTTATATGCGAGGGCTCTTTAATGAGTTTATCTATGGAAAGGAACATATTTGTAGGGCATAGAGTCGCTTGTCGCTTATAATGTATTTACTTTGTTACCTGTAAAATAATAAATATGCCTCGTCATGAATTCTTATTAGAACTCAAACTGGAGACTTTGTTACATATACATATATATATATATGATATATTATAGGAAAAGTATTAGGCTTTATAAATGCAAGCTCATGTTATTAAATGATATTATAAGCGGTAAAGTGCTTAGTACTATGCTTAGAATGATGTTAATTATTCATATTCTATAGTATCATTATAATCAGTGTTCTAAGTTGATAGCCAACGAAACCACACACCTGCATCCCATATAAGCATAATTAGTTTATAAGTATGATGACTATGAAATCCTTTTATGACAGCCATAAGCAACTGTTTTTAATGCGTACGAACATATGATGCTTTTCCATAGGTTAAAATACCCACCGCATTTAATCAAATATTAATGCTGTGCTGGACTGAAAACTATTATTACAATTATGGCGAGCGATTTCCGAGAGCGATAGCTATAATGGCACTAACAAAATCCAATTGAACAGTCAAGCATTATAACCTGCTGATGTTGTCTAACTGTTTCTCTCCGAGCTCTCTTATTACTCATTTCATCAACGCAATCAAAGCATAAATTAATTTATGTTTAAGCAGTTCCCTATATCACAAAATGATTTTTGTATATCTTTATTATGTATACAGAGCATTATAATTTTACTTTACAATGGAATAAATTTAAATTGAAGTTAAATATCTACATCCATTAGCGAAGTATCGACTTTAGTTTAACAATGGTTGGTACGTAACTGAATGACGTGCAATTTCCTTGTGCAGCTTTGTTAGTATTGCAACATGAGTTCACGTGAAATATTATACACTACGATACAAACACTACCTACGACAATATATCTTGGAAAATGCAGTTATGGTTTTTCACATTTCAAGGAAGTACTGCAATTGAAAGCTCGACAATTAATTTCTATTACACAGCTTAGCGTTTTTACTTACAGGTATTATAGGCAATTATGACCGTTAGAAGTATGATTAATATTCGCTAGCTGCCAAATTTTAAAGCTTTCTAAGGCAAGGTATTTTTTTCTATTGCTTATTAAGGAAACTGTATACTAGTAACGACCTCGTTTTATGACTTGTCATTTTGTATTGCGTAGGTGTTGATGCATTTTAGAGTTTTAATGGCAATGCTTGTCATTTATCTATCCATTAAAACAGAATTCACAATACATCCTTCAAGTATAATAATTTGAATGTACAAAAATGTTTATTCTATTGTGGCGGAGCTAAATAGTCTTTTGTGATTGCTAATGCTATTGTGCATATATGTATTTATAGTAATTAGCATTAAGTTGATTTGTGTATTGTGTGCAAATGTGTAACGCGTGTCGTTATAATTAACATTCAAGGATATTGAGAGAAAAACTGAACTCTAAATGAATTTATTGGTAGAAAAACAATTTAACGGGCTATTATGGACAACCTTGACCTTTTTCTTATCCTAAATTACGGAAGCAATAACATTATTATAGTAGAAAGCTTAGTGGAAAGGAAGGAAAACTAATATTCGTAAATCGTTAGAAACTATCGCATAGTAAAGCAGTTTGTGGGCATTTGCTATAGAGGCAAGAGTTAACTTTGGCCTGTTTGATCGATTTTAGTTAGGTAATAATGACTAGAGTTATAGCGTTTGGGGAATAGAAGAAAGTTAATCTAGAAAAGTAACTTAAGGTAAGTCCATTCGAGATAGAGAGCTTGAGACAGGTGTGGCATGGAATACACAATGCTCAGCTATAGTATACATTTACACAGAAAGTAATAAAGGCAAGTCGAGTCGATATCTTTGCTATTTGACTAAATTCGTTGGCTGTAGTTATACGAGGAAAGGTTTGATTATTTACTAGCCATCCAATCCAGTATCCGTGACATGATCTCCTATAGTCCACGTTATTATTAATACATTATTCTCTGCTATGCTAATAAAAATGGACTTATAGGCCTAACACTGGAATCATTGTCTTTTCCATTCTATTCATAAGCTGAACTTGACTACCTCTTCCTTACATACAAGAACAACACAGTATGGTTACTATAATCTATTCTCATAAATACTGTATTTATAAAACTTCTATTCTGCCTCCCCGTTCTGTTAGCTCTGAAACGTGAGACTGACAATGACAATGAGTTGTTACTTTGTTAAACATGTTGATATTTATTTTATGCCTCGACCTCTCTTGTTTAGCTCGCTCTGATAAATATCTTGTGCATAGCTAAAGCACTATATATACCAAATCTCAAATCTCTTCACTAAATCTACCATTCCATCCAGTTACCCCTATCCTCTATTACTACATTCCTTCTACGAAAGTAATTCTTATACAACTCACATTCATATAACTGAGATATATCAATGATTTTTAATCATTGCATATTTATATTGGTATTTGTCAGAGATATTCATGCATTTCCCTCATTAATTCTCTAATAAGTATATACGACTTAAACTTGGAGAAAAAAGGCTTTTATGTTTCGGAAACTGTTCATTAATAATCAAATTCATGATAAAACTCTCTTTAACACACTAAATTTTAAGTCTTTATACTCCTTTATACATTATTTAGCTATATCTTCATGAATAGCTTATATAACATTGAAAGGGATTATATATACAGATATATTATAGATAAAAAAAGAAACAGGTACTATACATTATTCATATATCTATTGAAATAGAAATTCTATGTGTATTCTATACGTGACTGTGTCTTGTTGCACTGGCATTTAAAGCTAGTAATTTCTAGACAAGTATAGGCATTCTCCTTTTTTACGGAACAGATTGAATTTTTTAAATAAGTTATTATGTAGTTATGTTTATTGCTCGCGAGTATGACGTGCTAAAAAATCAGAAAAATAATCAATGATTTCATTTGCAGGGACTGAATGGATAAAAAATAATTTCTTGTTCATGCTTTTAGTAGTAAATATAATGGGAGTGTGTAAGCATATCATTAAATGCTCAGATTTGATGAAGTGCTATTGCCTATTAAAATGAGCAGAGTGATCTCTATTACGGTGTACTCATGGATTATCATTGCAGTTATTTACTATGCAAAATAAAGCACAGCACGTAGTAGGTACTTAATTTAGCTCTTTTATCTCTATTTCCTGCTGACTGTAGGAAAATAATTTATTTCAGCGTATGAATATGGTTATACTCTTATACTGACGGAGAAGTAGGTAGTATGTATATAGTGATGGATAACTGTGATTGCATGACTCATTCCTTTTTTACACTTTTAAATATAAAAGCTATTATCTGATAAGAATTTATTATGAGGGAACAGTAATATCTCAGGAGATTATTATTACATAAATAGAGCAGAGTAGGTTTAATTGATAAGAATACTATTAATTTCCCTTTAAGTAGCTTATGACTATGATGTTATCATTCTATTATAAAAGAGACAAGAGTTGTCAGGAACGGGGTTTGTTAGAGGTAGAGAGGTGAGTGGGAGCTATAATATGTCATAATGGTCATTATTATCACCTCTATAGATATAGATATATAATAGAGAATGTTTAATGCATTCTAGCAACTTGAGCCCACTCCACGTTCCATTTTCATACATTGTTATACAACTGAATAAGTAAACATTCAAAGTAAAATTAAATAACAGTAGAAGCTGGAGATCTATGCCAATAAATTCTCGGTTCTGACTATTTAGAGCATGAAATATAAGATTATTCACTCGTTCAATCAGCATCGTCAGTCTTGTTATGATAATTGGATAATGCATATTACGTAGGTAGCTAGCTAGAGCACTAAATAGAAGAGTTTCAGGCAATTTCAATTTATTTATTCATCACGGGGCAAGATAGACACATGGGATTGGACTGAAATGCACTCTATACCCTACTACTACCACTCTGTGTGCTCCAGTGCTCCAGTACTATTTGTCGACACAGTACAAAAAGAATATTGTATATCTGTGAATGGTACATAGAAAAGGGTATTCGTTATGCAGGTAGCTTATTTCACATTATATAGTTTAAACTATTGAAAATAGTGTAGGCAGTTGTTGTATGTAGTAGGTACTAGGAAAGTAAAATAGTAAAATATTCCGAGCATAAATAAATGGGATGGATGGAGGATTCCTTCCTGTAAAGCAATGTCAACGAAGAGGGTATGACGCGAATGCTAAACAAATATAGGAAAACCTTATCAAGGAGTTGACATAAGCTTTGAATATACTCTTCCCTTTATTTACATTCAAGTTAGAAGAATATTATTTAAGTTACATTACTGCACATTATAGACAGATGCTCTAAACGCTCGCATATGAAAGAAGATGAGTTTACTGGTAATAAGATAGTTGTACTGACAATGATGTATGTCATAGAGCATACTCTATGAATATATTATGCATGTACATATGTAAATAGTTAGTTTAATGTGGCTATTGCTTCCTAGTTAAAAATGGACAAGGAGAGCTAGACACAGCGTCCACATGAACATGTGTGTGATGATGAGATGAATAAAGTGGATATATGAATAATATACACAAACAAACGCTAACGGAGGAGAGACGAGGAGGCAGAACAGAATTTGACAACTTTTCAGACTTGACAAGACACTTCAACATTAATACTGCCTTGCTATTATAAAGGCAAAGCTTATCTTTATGCTCAACTCTCTCTCTCTCTCGCTCTCTTGCTCTCCCCCTCATCAACCATGTGTTTTTCTAGATGATTTTCTAAATTCACTTTTCAACCTTTTCTTTCCTCTTGTTTATCAAAGGAAAGAGCTGCTTTCTTAGCCTTTTTTCTATAAAATTCACTGAGCTCCACTAAAAGCTAATTGCTTTTCATCTTTGTGCTAAGTCAATGAAACAGATAGCTAGGCTCATAATAAAAATATCGCTAACAACTGATTGTTAAGAAAAACATAGGAGAGTAAAGGAAAACATGTACAATGTACAACGGAAATCAACAACAATAAGATAAGAACTCTTTCATGTAGTTCATGTTGTTATTACTGTGATGGATGCATAGCTTTTGTAGTTACTTGCCGTTTTACCTTTTAATGTCACGAATGACAAAGTTACACCTATGCATTGTTTCATCATTATCATTAGCTTTAATTTTATTGCCTTACAGATGCACGCACTTTGAAATTACTTCATTATGATTTGTGCATTAGGGAATAAGAATAAAAATCTAAATTTACATTTAATAGGGGATTTTATATAGTATTATTGTATATATATATATATGTAGTACTACCTATATTATTATTGATTATATGTTGCCATTATGTTTTATACCTGTGAAATAAAGGATTGTATAAATTTTAGTATGTATATTAGTTGTTTAGAAGTATTAGGGGCCAATAATAGTTGATGGTTGTAGTACACGCAATAGGTAAAATGAAAACTGAACTGACCTGTCTAAAAAAAGTTAGTCTCTCAGGCAGATATTATGTGGAGTTGCAACTATTTATATATGAAGCCTTGCCTGTGTATTATAGTTGGTTCTTTAAAGCTATCATCTGATCTAATGAGCTGTCCTCTCCCAGCTTGATGGGATATTATTTTATCTGTTATACTATCATATTATATTATTACTGGTTATGTTGGTTGGTGGAGTATAATAGATAATCCTATGTTATGTTATGGGTATTACTACGTCCCTCTCCTCCACTTCTAGCTAATGTAATGTACAAGATGAAATACACAGAGACATTTAAGATAAGCTCGAAACCTCTATTATCATAAGGGAAATTTTTATTTCTTAAAGTTTTAGCCTTGAAAGTTTCAAGGACCGATTTTTTAGGAAACCGGTTCATCAGCATGCGCTTGTTGTATGCATTGTATTATTGTGTGTACGAAGTTTTTCTGAGCTAAGGTAAGCTATAATGGGCAGGTAGTTTTTCTTGTGCTGTTTTGTTGTGTTCTCGAACGTACGTACAAACGAACGTGTTGTGTTCACGTCTTTTTCTTGCTCCTTCTATCTCTAATGTTATTATTTCCTTTTCATTGTGTTCTCTTGAATAGTAGACAGAGAGAGAGAGAGAGAGAGGAGAGATAATGAAATCCTATGTAATCATACATAACGTAATGTAACGTAAAGTTAATGGTTGTAAAAAACTTGTCAGCTTTTACAGACTTTGATGTATATAAAGTAAATCTGAGCAAAAAGTTTTTAAGAAAGTGCTACCTTTAGCCATGCATCCTTTCAGCTCTGTTCACTGGAGATAAGTAATGCTATTTAGTATATATTAGCTTGTACTCCTCTATCCATCCATTCTACACAACAGCACAACAATAAGGAATTGTTAGCTACGGGGGAGGGAAGTCAGGACCTTTAAAAAACTTGAATCAATTCATCTTATCTTGCTTAACAATTAACTTTAATGCTTAATAATTTTTTGGGTGATTATTCAAAGCCAATAAAACATGAAAGTAAAGCAGCTAAAGATTATAGTTCATGCATGCAATCTTTTAGCTATAGTTTATTAGAGAGATTGGCTAATATTGGCTATTCAAAAGTTCAATAACAATAGAAGTTTTTTGAAGTAACTCTCGACAATGTTTGCCCATCATAACATTTTGGTAATTGGTTCAGATATAAATCATTAGTATCCTGTTTGGATTATTAATGCCGTAGATTGGATGCACCATTTTTATGTAATTTAACGAATGAACAGAATGAAATCGTAAAATTAAAGTGCAGATGCTGTTTGCTAAGTATTTACGTAAGTGCCTAGCCATTTAAACATCGTTCGTCATTGCAATTAATGGGATAGGTAGTAGTTTCTCATTGCTACCGTTTAGTGGTTGTAACGCGTGATAAGTTGTATAAAACAAGTTGTAACATAAGCACAAGTTATTACTCTTATATTATAGCTATAGAGCTAGTAAATTAAGTCAAAGCTTTTATTCCTAAGAGGTTCTTGGGCTTTAAAAACGACAGGACAATACATTATATTGTGTATCTGCGTGCAGATTGTTGTTATGTAGTTATATAAGATAGAAAGCATTTTGATAAACTCTAATGAAAAGTTTTTTAATAGCAATAAGAAATAAAAGTGTCTTATAGTACCTATACTGTATACATATGTATTGCTATATAAATAAAGTGCTATAATATTTATATGGACACGAGTGTGTGGTATTGTGTAGGTGATTTGGAAATAAAAGTGAGTAGCTTTCGTACATGTACATACATTGAGAGACAGAGATAGAAAAGCAAGTTTTTTTCACACGGAAACCCAGAGGAAGAATGATAAATGGTATCGATTTTTCTTGAGACGTTTTGCTCCCCTAACACCCGATATTTTGATTAATATCTTTGGTAGAACCGTTTAAAGTCCTAGTGCCATTAGTAGATAGTTGATGGTGCGTCTTATAACGTTGTGCATTACAGTGTTTTAATCTTAAAGAATATTTTCTCCATAAACTAAGTAACTTTCTCGGACTTTTGGTTGAAGTGCACTGCTTTAGCTAGAACTAATGTTAGACTGTTACAAATTATTAGAGATGGATGGCTAGATGGATGGTGGGTAAGTGACGGCAACATTGACTGCTCGTATGCTATTCTATATAAGTGGAGACGAAGGACGAGGAAATCATTTTACTCAAGTGGTTTCCCTCTTTACTTTCTGTCCATATAAGTTTCTTGGCTACTGCCTCATTTATCTTGGACACATTATTACTTATTACGTACTTTCAAAACAAATACCTCGTCCCGTCACAGAACTATTTATTCTCTTCCCTCTCTCTCTCTCTCTCTCTACATATAACTGCAATTCATACAGTATTTTCGGGTTTCCCCCACTCCCATCTCTTTTTATAACTCTGACTAATCGTTAAAAGAACGGAATTGTACGTAATAATATAATAGCTAACCAATAATATCAACAATGACATATTAAACCAATCTCATTTCTCTCTCTCTCTTTCTCTGTACATATAATATAAGGTTCAATCATTCCACTAAAAATATTCAGATGGATTAGTAACCATAAAGAAAATCATTTCGAGAATTTTTTTCCGAGGAAATAGGAAGGATGTGTTTATGCAATGAATTAAAATCAAGTAGGTGTGTTCACGATGAAATAATGCTATACTAGCCAACAATAACCAAAAATATATTTATCCTTATGTTGAAAAACTACTATGAGGTACCTTGTAGGATTTGTTGGGATAATATTCAAGGGAAAATACCTGCCCTATAGTTGTATACTGTGGGATTTCTTTATATTTATTGCGGTTTTCTATACTCAGATATTTTCCTATAGTTTTTTTCTCTCTCTTATATTCGTTTGTTATACATAAGGTTCTGTTTGAGTGGACTTTAGTGCATTTATATTGCATTGCATTCAATTGAATTTGCCGTTGTCGCTCGTTGTTGCATTCAGCACATCACATTGGGTTGGCCGAATAATACTTACGTGGAATGGAAGTGAGTTCAGTTGTGAGTTGAACTTGGCAAAGGAGAACTGCACCGGATCTATGATTCATTTCCCCCATTATAAGCATTTCCATTCCCCTTTATTACAATAGCAGACCTAATATTACGTATTCTGTCTATGTCCCTCTAACTACAATATCTTTCCCTACACAAAATTCACATTGTTACTGCTATAGTATTATACATATTCTCATATATTATATATACACGTGCTATATGTTTTATTACACTCTATTGATATCTCCATATTGATCTCTTTAACATAATATTATCTCATAATAAAGACTAATGGCCAAAATGCGAAATTCACAGTATGTTGTTGATTAGTAATAATAAAACAAAAAAGTTGCCCACAATACAATAGAATAGTGCAGGCGTATGTTCATTTCATCAAAAGAATGACTCACATCACCCTGCGTATATTTAATATCTGGATTTAATTCCCAATAGTCTACGGAATAAAGAATCTAGAGAGATGTAATTTATCCTTGCATTATGGTTCATGTAATATATACCACAGTAAATTCAATCTACGACAAACAATTAGTTTTCATCAACTTTTACACTGCCTTTCAAACTTAATGTTAAAAACATTTTTGGTCTGAATAATTTCATACACTACTGCACTGGTACTTCGTTCGACGATCGAATTGCTTTAAAGTCGTTAATATGGGTAGAAGTTAAAAAATGAAGAATTCATTTTACAATGCATAATAGCTGTTAGAAATGCAGGCTATATTATAATAGGAGTACAACAGAAAATGGTAAATGTCAACAATAATGTTTGTATGTAGGTATGTAGAAATGTTTAAAGTTTGCTTTATTTCCTCTTTCACTCTTGATTTCACGTAAAGTTGAAACTTATGTCATTATTAAAGGCAGTAAAAGTAAAGTTAAAAGGATTTCTATGAACAGCCCCACTACACATGCTGTATTATAAAACAAAAATGTGTGTTGATAATAAGAGTATAGAAAATAGAAGGTTATGCAATGGTGTCTCGAGTTTATGTTTGTATGTAGTTAGATGTGCTGGATGAAAGGAGGCAGTAAAGATTCCTGATGCTCCGCTAGAAAATGTTATAATAAGAGTTTATGAATGCATGGTATGCGTAGGATAGAGTCTATATGCAGTATCATGGATGGATATTAAATCAAAGACACATGTGTGCGTAATGTGTGTAAATGTGAGTGAGTGCTTTTCCTTTCCTAATGGTAATGCGAGTAGAATCCAATCGGAGCGGAGCATATGCTCTTTCTGTCTTTCTTGTTTATTGCATTGCTATCATGCATGACTTGGTTTAGTTTTCAGTTTAACTCACTTACGCGTTGAGTTTGAGTGAAATTTGGAGTTTGGGTGGCTCAGAGAGGCAGTCAGCTCAGTTGACTTGGGGTATTAGACTTTTACGGGAATACTTCTCTCCGTTCCAGAGTAAATAACTTGTCAATAATAATATCTCCTCTCCGCTAATGTCTATGGGTGTCTATATAATCCTTGTTTTTCTCTTTTATCTATTTAGGGTGAAGATTATGTCTAGTGCAGTGATACGGGTACAGAGAACATTGCTATCTCCGTTACAACTATGCAATTCATGAAGGTATGCATACAGAGTAGCGACAGAGAGAGAGAGAGGATGTTGTAATATAAATTTACAGTCTAAGCAACACAAATTTAACAAGTAGAACAGCAAAGGCCCATTAGAATTTAATGACTGAATGGAGTCGTTTCTGAGGAGCATTCCCAAAAACACACATAAACTATTTTTTAATGAAGCAAAAAGTCTGATTCCCTTCCAGTAACAATTGAAATGAGGCGAATCTATATATGTGTTCTCTACAAGATGCATTTAAATCTAGCCATGCAGCTAATACTCAGTCTTGTGTAAGGATTATATTTGATTGACAATTTTCTTATACTGCGTAGTTCTTTCCTTCTTATTTAAGCTAAAGGTCATAGGATATCTTCATTTTCTTCGGGAGTGTACTCTATGTAATGTATCCTGCTTTAAAACAATTTTAAGAGTTGTGTCCTCTCTATTTAGGACTGAACTTGTACTGTATTATAGTGCTCGAAACTGAGTTTTTCCATCTTTTACATTAGAAGAAGGGTCTTTTTCTTCCCTTTGACTTGAGGTTTTGCTTTCATGTGCGTGACCCTATTGAGGTCACCAAGTGTCATTAATCTATCGTTGCTCTGCGTGAGATTTTTTTCTCTGACGGATTTCCAGTTTAGAAAAGGAGAAGAAAAATGTGATTGGGCAATAGAAAGTTTGCTTTGACTATTAGTTACACAAAGAGAATTTATTTGAAGAGAAGTTGCTATTCGGATCTGTGGTTTCCCTGATTATAATGGTCAGAATGCCAGGGCGTTTTCCCTTTAAATGTATAAAAGAGAGATTATGGTTGCAGTTGTCCAGCTTCACTCAGTGTAGTTGAGTTAGGGGGGACAAGGAGACACTGTTGACTATTTGCTTAGTGTGTGTACTCGAGTTAAATATTTTATTTCTACTTTTTATGCGCCCTTCACTGTTCTATGGGATGGAAATTGGAAAAATTGTTTGTGAATTCTATTTCCTGGAAATAGGAAATGTTATAAACAGAGAATACCTACAAGTCGCTAGATACTATTTCCCCTTTTCGACAAAACAGGAAAAATATCCACGAATAACGACGCAGTAGTATAAGGTTCAGATCAGAAAAATATTTTCCTCCAAATCCCTTGAAAGAATGTTATTTTTCTCAGCTTTGTAAATACCTTTCTGAACTTCCTGAATGTATACAGAGAGTTGTCTGGAGTTGAAAAAGTCGTAAATACATTACGGAATTCGCACGTTTCACAAATATTGAAGTTGTGGATGAGAAGATAAGCTATTCAATTACTGGAGTGAGTGGATTCTATATAAAAGCAACCGGGCGGGAATGATTCCTGTAATGTTTTAATGTTTCATAGTTAGTTGGGTCCGTCCCTCTTTCCTTCCTATTCTACCTAGTTACACACGGAGTTTTTCATCATCAAGATTAGGCAGGCAGGATTCACCCTATGAGTTTAATTTTGCTTTATCCTTCGTACTTTGAGCATGCTTACAAATAGATAAAGATGATAATAAAAGCTTTATCAATGCATTCCATAAAAACTTTGCCTCATTCCTCTTTTTTCCCGAAGAAATAAGACAAAGCAGTACAGACAGAAAGAGCCTCGAATGTACAATGGGAAACTGTAATTGAGAAAGTGAAGTACAACATCCTTTTTGTTTTCTATTTGAGGTTAGTTGTAGTGATGTGCAGTAGTACAAGGTAATATTATCCGAACTACAGATAAGTCAGTAGGCAAAGGCAAAAGGTATACATTTTGTTTTACGTTCTCTCGCTTCTCTTGTTGTTGGCCATCCTATCTAAATGAGAAGTCTAAATCGGATTTCAAGGAAGATCCGTTTCCAACTTTAAGCATAAAGCCGTGATTAAACTCACGTTATATGCTATAATGCCATTACTTAGCTATAGCCACGCAACTCAGTTGAAATAATTCAAAGAGACATAGGGATCAGTTCCTATTTATTTATATATAGCCCCTCACGTTAAGTGTGTTGTGCTTCAGATTCTTTTCCAGTTAATAAGATACTTTTTGTTATTTGATCCCCTTACGTATAGCTAGCTACTCTATAACTAACTACAGTACATTATACCTAGTAGCTACCCCCCTCTTTTCTATTTCTCTCCATTGCTCTACTCTTAAGTAACTATGTAGTGCAATTGTGTTCACAGTAGTCTGTCTTATGTAAACTACCCATCTTACAGAACATTAGCTACTAAAGCCCTTTAATTCTCTCTCGTTGCATCCTACACACTCAAAGAGGACAGTAGTGCTCGGATACACTAAAGTACTCTTTTTCTCTCTTTTAATTGGGAATTAACTTGGGTACGTAGATACCTAGGTAGACAAACGGAATTCTTACATTATCAAATATCGGTAGCTCACTCATCCTTTCTCTACGAGTAAGTAGATACCTCTGTTTTTCTCTCAGACTATTATCCCTTACAGGTTTTCCTTCGCCCAACTTTGGAAAATCTCCCTGAAGTTTCTTCCTTGTTTGTTTGAGCAGAATTAATATATTTACATCATGGGCTCTCTGTATTTTCATAGTCAAGTACCGGCAGGTATCCTTTTACCCGAATCGCAAACGCTTCAAACTAATAAGATTAGTTTTCTCTTTTCCTTCAATATCTGTATACATTATACACATTAGTAGAGTGTGCACTATTGAGTATAGATATTTGTTATGTAATGTTTCCACTTAAAACCCTACCTAAGTGTTATTAGGCATAAATTCTATTTAGCTTACTTATGAGACTAAAATAAGCTCATTCGTATCTGGAGAACATCCTCTTAAAAAGTTTCTGAGTAGGCAAGAGTAGGCGATGTAATTCTACTCAGGTATGATATTTAACTGTTGACTACTCATCATCATCATCAGTAACTCAAGTGGCTCATTTTTCCATCCTCTCTTCCGTTTTTCTTCGGTGGCTATGTCTTTTTCAATGGCTCAAGGATTTAATCCGGATAAGTGTAACAAGATGTGTACATGGGAAAGCGTAAGAGTCTCTTCGATAGTTATTGTGTACAAAAATATATTAATGCCTCGTTGAAGAAGGAAACTGGGCCATCTCCACAGGTTTATTACCCTATCAGACAATTGCAAGATACTTTTAACATACTCAAGTACATGTTCGTGCATTAACTGCCGTCACTGAAATCGCCTCCCTTAAAAGTCTCTTTTCTTTCACAGAGGCTCAACTCAAGCCTTTTACCCAACTACCGCACATTGCGTCATAATGACTCAGCATGTTTATGGAATGCCATTTAGCTTTGGTTTAGTTCAACTCATTTCAAGATCAAAGACTCTCAACTTTGTTCCTTTCTCCCAAACAAAAATAATGCTAAAAACTAAATTACAAAGTCCGAGCGAAGTGACTTACGGTATTAATAGTTCTTTAATTAAAATGTGGAATGCTTGGCAAAAGATTAATTATTGCGTCTCTTCTCTAGTACTGTCAAAACAGAATAGAAAGTTGTAATTAGTTCTTTTAGAATTAATGAATCGAATGGTCGAATTAATAAGAATTAATTAATAGTCGAATTAATAATAATTATTTTTGAGTGACTATTTTGCCGCTTTTCCGAAAGTGATGTTAAAAATGTTTTATTGTTTTATCAGAATTTATTTTTGTCATTGACACATCCCAACGTATTTCGTTGTGAGAATTGTCCGTTGACAATTGCAAAAGTTTTCTTTAGATTTAAGTTAGAAGGTGATGTGCCAAGGTACATGGGTTGGAATTTAGTGAAACAAATAGAATTTCTGCTTTTTTGATGTATCATGGCAAAGAAAGGAAATAAAATGCTAAGATAAAAAGTTTGTCTTCTGAGGAAAGGTTTCCATTTTAATGCAGATGTATGTAGTGCTATATATAGAGAGTTGGAAAGTGTAGTTTGACATCTTGGTGTGTGTGTGGTATGTGGATGTGGTACCTTAAAAGATGAATATCTCTAGACAGAAATATATAGTACTGCTTTAGTAGCGGCGTATAGTAAGTAGTATATAAGTAAAACATCTATGTGAGAATTTGTCCCAAGGTATCTGACTGACTACTGAAAGTGAATGAAAAGTTTATGAGATAAACCATTAAGACCTAAAGAGAGAGAAAGAGTTGAGTAGGTTTTCTTTTCATTCCAGTGTTGGTCTAACTAAACTGTGACTGTTAGGTAGTCAAATATTGATAGAACGTAGAGTTGGAGCTTAGTAGTATCTCTTGCCGTCCTAAAAGTTTCTACAGTTAGTCAGAGATTCGAACATCTGAGTTTAAGTTGAAGCTCTGAGTGAATAAGTTTATGCTATTAGGTAATCCAAAAGGAAAGGATGTGTAGTGAGTGAGTAGCTTTTCTACGCGTAGTAGGCATCTGTTCTTTAGTAATATTAGTTGCTCTATATGTGTTTACACAATACAGTGTTTTGTATTCCCAACGAAGTATGAACACTATTTATATCTGTCGCTTCTAGTCTGGATTTTACTATTTGTTACAGCTGGAGATGAGAATCTGACTTTTCTACGCAATTTCTATTGAGAGAGAGAGAGAGAGAGAGAAACTGAGTTCGGTTTGCGTATATAGAGTCAGAGAGACAAGAGCTGGAATCACAATCCATTCCTTTGTAGTGAGTAAGGTAACTCTGGGAATAATTGAAGAGGCATGTTAATGTAAAGTCGTCGAAACTTGCCCTGAACTTATATTAAGCCAATTAACAAGAGATAATGAATTGAAAAATATTGTTAGCTTTAGATAGATTCCACTAAGTCCTTAGTTAGAGAGAGAGTGTATCTTTAGTTGTTCTTCCGTTGTTAATGCGTCTGTTTTAAGTGCTCCCGTTTATATCATCTCTGTAAAACCTGAAAACTCTCTCTTCTTCATATACCTACCTACCCATAGCATTTTACGTAAGAATAAGGTTGATTTAAGTAGAGAAATTATATGTCTCTGTGTGACTATAGTTGGAGGGAGTGTTTTGACGGAGAGTACAGAGACAGAGATATATAAATACAAGTTAAAACAAAATGGAATTGTTTGAGAGTTGAAGTAAAATGTGAGTAACTGGGAAGTAGAGGGTAGGCCAAGGGAAAAGGGAGGGAAAGCCACAGTTGACGGAACGGTATACCTTAATGGAGGTGAGCACACTTTCATCTCCTAAATGTATTACTTAAGAGATGGAGGGGAAATAAAGAGGATGATGAGGAAGGCCGGAGGTAGAAAGGGGAATTTAAATGGAAAGAGATGAGATGATGGGGACTGTGTAGCAGATATCACACCACGGGGTGGAAACACGATCGATAAAAGAGTTGACACAAAATGAAAACAGGCCCTGAATAATAGACACTTGTCTGTTCTGCACTTTACTAGTTGGTTACTTTCCACTTGGAAAAGCTAAGAAAAGATGTGTCAGTGGAAAATAAAACGGAAGCCAATTGCAACACGATGCATTTTCCTAATGCATTTTTACAAGGAAGAGAAAAGGGTAAATATGATTTTCGTAAAATTGTCTGATACAATCCATAGATTAAGCCGGGGATTTTTTAAATTGACATTATTTTCGACATCAACTATCAGGAAGATAGCTAAGAAAAGAGAGTTATAATTACGAGTTGATAGAAAATAAGTCTCGAATGTTGGAGAGTTATATTGTCGAGATAGATTCTGAAAAGCAGAAAATGGAAGTACCTGGAGGCTTGAGTTATTTAGTTGACGTCTCGGTTGTCTGAGCTGCTATCCTCATATTATTTGAGTTGAGAAGATGTCCCCAGATAGGTCTCGTCATGTACATGAGGTTTTCTCTGTCGAAAAACAATAATCCATTGTGGAAAATGTATTTGAAACGGATATATCTATATAATATGTCCTCGTTGTATATGTCATGTGTGTAGTAGTTGGCTTCCATGGCTCTGTGTATGTGTGTGAAGAAAAAAGAAAGAAGACTGAGAGGAGATGAGATGTCGTCTTGTGATGTGATGCGGTGGAATTGAATCCAATCACACAGAGGAAAAGGATAAATGTAGAGATAATATTTTCGCATCAAAAGAAAAAGTTGTGGTTTTGTTTTGTCTTTGTTGTTCTGTTTTCTGGGAGGTAGAATTCTTTTTTTCCTCCGTTTCGTGAATAAAGTGACGTAGACCTAAAGTAAAGTAAAGTAAAAGTTCTTTTGGCCCAATTCGTGCTTTTTCCTTCGGTTCGGTGTCATGTTTGAATGCCCTGGCCTTCCCCTATGTCTCTATTCTATTACTTGTCGTTCGACTTGCAGGAGTCATTTCAACTCTTTATTCCTCACTTCAATCCAATCCAATTCACTATTTATACGGTACTAACGGTACAGTCGAGGATTCCAAGTGCCACAGTTACATTCCTATAATAATAGTCTCTAGTTTATGTTATCTTCCTACAATTCCACTCTTTTCTACTAATATTGATGTATAATTTTATTTAGCGACGTTCTTCACTTCACTTGATAAGAAGAGATTCAGTGAGATGCGATGGCAAGAAGGGAAAGGAAAGGCATGTCTTCTTCTTATCTTTCCAACACTACATATAATACTTATTGTTACTATTTCTCTATATTTATATCTCTAATAGCTTAGTGTATATATATAGTAAAAATATGCGGTATAGGATGTTACTCTTTTCTCTGAAACTTTGTTATGTTATATGTTGTGTTAGTTCTGTTCACTCTTCAACTTAGTCTTTAGTCGAGTTAGATTTTTTTTCCTCCGAAATATGTCACAAGCTGAATGTCCAAATTGTTTTGGAGTCAGTCCAAAATCTCTGCTCTAGGTACACTTACTCTCGAGTCGTGGAAAGAGAGAGAGAGAGAGAGAGAGACTGCATATAATAGACTTTTCTATTACCACTCATGTCTATTTTTCGTTATAAACTAGAGACAGAACTTGAGTCTTCTAAACTCTAAAAGCTATAAAATTCTATAAGTAAAGGTGTTCTACTTGCTCCATACTAAAAGCACACAAGACTCACTAACATTTCTGTGGATATACAGCAGTTTTTTTCCTTCTAATACAACAAGTACCTAAATACATACAAACAAGTAATATACTTTCTTGTATAATGTGATACTTATATGTTTGCTTGAATATTCTTCTTCTATATAGCTCTGGTATAGATAGATAGAAAAAAAGTCTTCTAACATGATCTGTATGCAAGTGTACATAGGCAGAGTCGAATAATATGGCACACACTCACTCCAGATGAGAGTAATTATTTGTCCTAGAGTTTTTGCATGCTTTTACTTTAGCATTTTTTTCTTTGTCTTTTAGATGATGCACTTCTCCCCTCCCATTCTAATTTCTAATACTTTTTTACACTGCAGAAGCAAATAGTGTCTTTTAACTATGCCTACTATCTCCTTTAAACCACTCTAATCTAAATTAACGCATTAGTATATTAAGCATAGCGAGATCTTTAAGATTAATCGTCTATATTGCTACCTACTCAAAATAATTTTCTTCGTGTCTTTAGTACAGCGCAATATTTTCTATCGCATTACAGTCCATTTAAAAAAAATTCATTTCTAAGTTCATGGGGACACGCAAATGTAAAGTAAAAGTGCGTGCATTTATATTTTATTAGACTTTCTTCTATATTTATGCATCCTAAGAGAAATAGGATAAGATAGATAAATAGAGAGGCGAAGTATGGCAGCCGGCGCTATGCATTATTTACCGTTGTCGTTACGTTACATACATTATTCTATCATTTCAGTTTCACCCAACTTCCATTGCATACATCTGCAACCACGCTAATTGTAAATTGTAAGTTGCAAAGTATGACTGAAGTTTAGTAACAGTAGTGGGGGTTACTCATCTATATAATATAGTCAATGTAATATATAATTCAAATTCAGAAATGCAAACAACATGCACTATAAGGAATTATATGTAAAATTTAGTACTCTTAGACAGAACTATGTAAACAAAAGTGCATAGCTACTTATATAATATTCAGTGCAATATTTGTATAGAGAACAACCCCTCACACGCCTAGAGACAATGTACACATACTACATGAATATGGAGACTATGGAGTAGCAGTTAGAGATTTTTATGCAAAGAGGCTACAGTTTGTGTTGCCTTCAAGTTATGCCTAATAAATGCAACGTAAGAATTATAGTTTAAGTAACAGTGAATAAGAGTGTCTCTGTTTTCCTCCGACTAACAAAACAATAAGGTGGTGTTACTAGGATTGGCTAGGCTTTGGCTTCTCTGTGTGCCCGATGCTAATATGACATGACATGCACCGCAAATTATAATGTCGAGCCGAGCCAAGTGCCTAAGAATGGAGAGAGTGGCGTAAATAGGATCTATGGACTACATTGAATTAAACTTTCTCTGACAATTAGAATTACAGGACGGAATAACCGAATCTGTATTCCGTGAGCGTCCTCCTTTGCCTTTCCGAGTATTCATAGTTGAAAGAGCGTAACCGTATTGTGTTGTGTAATAGTGCAGTAGCGTATCGCTTGGCTATAGAATTAAATGGCATACCTTTATTTTATGCTGTGTGACACAACACAAGAGATCTAAATAGGTTCATTTCAATCTATTATCTATAAAGTACCTACGTGCATATGGATTTTTACTGTGTGAAAGGGTCCACCCGATTCTTTTTCCCTTTTCTTTATTATCTGTACACATACATGTGTGTGTGTAGTGTGCGTTCATTTCTGTTCTCCCTTTGAAAGCAACGGAACAGACAAGGCTGACAGTTTTCAACAGAGCCGATTATTGTTACTACTCACTAACGTAAACTAACAGGCTCGGCTCTCTGCCTGGAAATCATTTTTTATTTCAATCATTTCACAAACAGGAGAAATTCAATCGTGCGAGCAGATCACAGCTTTGATATCATGCACATACCATACATATTTTATGTCTGTGTTAGTTTTACGTGCTAAAATTGACGGCACAGCTATATATATACAAACTCCGATTATGAAACGCACAATTTTTTTATGCATTCAGATTTGTGCATATTTTTCCTGAGTTTTATAACTTCTTTCGTTCGTAGCTGCGATTTCATAATTTGGAAATGGCAATGATGGGAAAAAATTACGTCCAGAGGTAAATGAAAATTGTTGGCAATTAATTTTGTTTTTCTATCTGGGCAATAAATACGTGGGGCTCTTTGACCTTATTATGATGTTGGCGAGAGTATAAATGAAAAGGGATAGAAAAGTTGCTTCTATTAGCATAAAATGGAGAGGAACGGGAGTGAAAATAATAATATGTAGAATTATGTCCGTAGTCAAATGGCTAGAAAAACATTTCCCCTAGCTCTGACTGTTTGTGATTCCACAATAATTTCTGAAATAATAAACATGTTTACAAGCATATAATATATGCGCATATGTTAGCATTCTGTGTAGCACTATAGCTAAAACATTGATTTTCCTTTTTGTAATAGATATGCGTGCGTGTCTATGTAAAATTAGATATATGTAAAAGGTTCTGTTTCTAGTTTCGTTTCATTTGATTCTTTTCCACTGGTATGTGAATAATGAGAAGATTCATTCATCCCGCATCTCTCCTTCTACACTATACAGACGACTGACTAACAAGATAGCTAAGTACGTTTTTAAAGTGTGAATGCTAAATGTAGCTAAGTACTACTGCATGAGAGTTATATTTTCTACAGCTAGTAGCAATAAGAACTTGCAGTGTAAGTGAATTATAAATTATATGAATAGAACTACAGAGAGACACTAGTGTTTCTTACCTACTTATTTACATGTACTAGGTATATCTGTTAATGGAATCTCTTATTAAATCCCATGGTGGATTGTGATAGTAGTCAAGAAATTAAGTGTAACGGTACTGCATAGTTGTCGGTAGGAGAGGAGATGAAAGATTGGATAAGTGTACTAATATTACAGATACATACATATGTAGATTCATTTGAAGGAATACGGAAACATAAACAGAGGAGTCAAGTTGGAAATGCACTTTGTTAGAGCAAATGCCAAAGTCTAATGTAGGCAAACAGAGAAACGAACCCGAATGAAATTCATCTATCTGTCCCGCGGTTTGTCTTTCCTCCGAGACTAATAAACGACAGACGATTTCATCTGACTGCAGAGTAGATGGGAATGCCAGTGATGTCCTTAGCATTAACTCTACTCTACAATATCATCTACAGAGAGAATAGAAAACACTATATACTGTGAATTAATGAACCTATGAGATGAGACATATAAAAATCCCACTGTTCTCTATTGCATTACCTCATTACTCCTTCATTTCCACTATGCAATAATGTTTACTTTTGTTACAATGCATGCAATCCCTTTGTATTTTAACGTCCCTGTGACTCTTCTAAACTCATTCACTACTAAATACCTATTGTTAGTTACCCTATAACGTAAAATGCCCGAATTTCAACAATTTATTATTGTTATTATTGTTTTGGAGATATAGAAATTAAATGCATAAAAAGCTTTGCTGATTTTCATTACAAGTGACAGACACCATAGCTAGTAGGAACTGTAAATTGTAATGAAAGTGCAGTCAGTGCTACATGAAAATAAGTTTTCTCCTCTTAATTGTTTTGAGGAAGAGGAACACATGTACAAGTAGTTAAAGTACAGGCAATGTAATGAAAATTAGAGTTGACAAATTGTGTTTTGTGTAGGATATAATATATATAAGAGGAGTGTATGTGTATAAGGTTGTGGTAGACGGAAATGGGATATGATTAGCTGAAGTACTTTATCCCGTTTCATAATCACTGTCACAATTATACTGGTGTAATGCCCGACAGTATAGTAAATAGAAAGAGAGAGAGAGGACAGAATGGTATAAACGAGGCAGTTACGTAATGTTGCATAATGTAAGTAGTTGTGGTTTAATTTAATTGCTTTCTCTGCCATTCACAAATCGCAAAGTACATTTATAAATGACATGAAGTTTTTTTCGATTCGCTCGATGAATTTTTTAGTATTTCTGTCGACTCTCTATCTCTCTCCCTTTTCTCTCTTCATTGGAAATGGAAGGAAGGACAGAAAGAGAGAGAGAGAGAGAGAGAAAGAATCGAGTTAGGCAAGTGGACTGTTATTGATTGATAAAGAGTTTCGAGAAATTATTTAATGTTTTTAGCCAGCCAGTCAGCCAACCTTAACATCATAGGTAAAGTATAGAAGTGCTGATGTGGTTTACTCCGTTTCGAGAGAAGAGAAGACTTAGTTTAGTTGTTAGAGAGTGAGTGTGCACAAAGTATTAGTAATATGAGTTCTTTGCATAGTTTTCCCTACTGCGATCCGATTCGAGTGTAACTCGACTATTAACTGATTTGATTACCTACACTAAAAGAGTAGAGTCATTTAATGGAGCTCGTAGCATAGTTTTCCATTCTCCCTAAGCTAAGTTCCGTCTGATGACTCCACTCGACATCACTATATAATATTACTGTGTCCATTAACTGTGATGTAATTTTGATGGGAAATTCTGTGAAGAGTACTTCTGTGCTCTCTAAGTCCTCGATATTAAAATCTGGTTTGAATATTTATGTTTCTAACTGTACATAGTCAGTTGTGGAATAGTTGGAGGACTAGTTGAAAATACACACATAAATATGAAAGCAGTCACATTTATAATCAGTTATGCTCTATGGCATGTGCATTAGAGGAGATTACATTAATAGTTAAGTGCAGAATATTACATACTTTTGCCTACAGATCAGATCTAAGAAAGTCACTAACAATATAGCATGGCTTGGCATGGCTGTAATGGAAAAGTGTATATATGTATCGTATTGGAGAGCGTATTATATATGCAAAGCACAAGTAATGACAGGCCGGGGAATGTATTGTTTCAGATTCTTTCTTCTCTAATGAATTTCTTATGATTCTCATAGAATTCGTTAGTTATTCTCTTCTGTGTCGTAAGTAAAGCTTTTTTATTCGAATACACACACATTCACATAGTTATGCGAAATTAAATTTTAAAATCTTTGTCCTCGACTTCTTCTCGGTTCCGCTCTGTGCGACAACACAACACATTCTCAGCTTTCTCACAGACAAACTGTTCTTGATGTTGATGATGCCATAAGGACGGCTTCTCAGCTACTAAACAACCAGATTCTCTTTTTAGACACTCAGTAAATATCAGAGAGACATATAACTATATTGCATTGCATATAAGAAGTCGAGCATTCGTTGCAGGACAGAAGGAAGGAGTAGGGAGAGCTTAACTCTTTTTGACTTTCCACAGTGCCGAATGTGTCTGTCGACTCCTTTCTTTACTTTGCCGTTTCACAACGGAATACAAAACATGACATTGCTTAGTTAGTATGTATGCTACATTACATTTTAAATTACTTGCAAAGATAAAAGTTTGAGTTGAGAAAGTTTTGTCGAGTCTCTGTATGTATAAAGTGGTTGGTTTCCTCTCCTCTTCGCTCTCTTGTTTTACTACTAAAGTTATTAGATAGCAACTCTCCGGATTCCATATAAGTTGCGTAATTGATGTTTTTCTTGTGTATCTTGATCTTTGTGCACTTGTTGTCAGTATACATACCTTATCTAATATAATATAAACAATCGTACAAAGAACATATTTATATAGTATATGTATGTAGGTACTTATAATTTGAATGTTTCTCTCTTTGTCGCTATTGTAGCAGTAATTGGTAGAAAATGTGTTTGTATTGTTTTTCTTTTCATTCCTTTGGTATTTTGTTGTCTACTCCTGCTATGTATTTTCACAAGCGACTTCCTCCCATTCAAATTGACATATATACTTGTCAGATTGAAGTTTTGTAAAGTTTGGAGCAGAGGACCACGTGCTCTCTGACTATATCGGTGACCGAAACAACGACCCCATTATAAAGGTTATAAATATCCACACATGGTTGATGTCGATGTCGAGCTATGGCATTTCTATTGTACGCTCAACATACATCTTCTTCTACAGATATTCCTTGTCTATCTCTAATTTGCCTCTCTCTCTCCTATCCGTATCCGTATCCTCAAGCCATTCTCCTCTTTTACTCTTCTTCTTGTTCTCTCTCTCTCTCTCTCTCTATTCTCTACTCTTTCTGTACTAGTAATATACATGAGATACATTGTATTGTGTTGGTTTTAACTATCTGTTCCTTTCCTCTGTTCCTTATGTTCCTTTCTCTACAATGTACATAAATTGAAGACGAAAAGAAGAACAAAGCTTTCAACATCGGTCTCGGAAATGAAAGCCGACTCTTTATTGTCGAGCACGTAAAGCAATGAAATGAGTGGAAAGCGATTTCAGACAAAATTGGATGTTTTGTTTATAGTCGGAACAGACTTTATGTTACGATACCATATATTTATATTATATCTGCCAAGTCATATAATTTCTAGACTGTTTATATAGGTATCGTTGCCTATATAGATATATACTAGGTTAAGTAAAAGTACATATACCTATATAAGTAAAGAAAATTCAATATATACCATTACATACACAGACACAGATGTATATTTATGTATAAAGAATGGTTAGGATTGCATTTTGTAATCTTTTCGTGGTTGCACTGCCTGCTGCTAAGGTTAATGCATTATTACTCTGTATTTACAGTAAATAAATAGGTCTGAGTTGCAAACTTGATTTCAATTCCATTTTATAATGTCTCCTATAAAACTTCATTGGGAAATGGGATGAAAAGACAGTATGAGACACGAGAGAGATCCAAATCCTTTTTCTTTACTTTATTTTAGCAGTTTAGTTTTGTTGATGCAGTTTTTGTTTCTGAGTGGTACTAGTAAGTAGTTTGGTCGAGTTGAGAGTTTCATCGCTCTGTTCCTATTCGTGTATATAGTACTTATATTATATATGTTCGTATATATATATATAGTTGTATGGGTATATATTGGGGCTGATTTTTGTGTGTGTATATGTAGAAAGGCGGGTTGAGTTTCCTGCTTTGTACTACTAGGTACTAGATGTTTGCATTAGACTTTTGCAATTCCATTCTTTCTATCCTTTTCTCAGTGTTTCAAATAACACACACTCCGTCACTCAAGTCAGTTCACTTCGGTATGGAAATTAAGGCTTGGTTGGGCATGGAGGAAGATTAGTGTTGTGAGTATGGGTACTTTCCTATTGTTTTTCTTTCCCATCCTCCCATAAATTACACGGATTAGGGTTTAACTTCCTTCCTCCCCACGGTTTGTCCTTGGTTTTGTTAGAAGCGTCTTCATGATCATCATCATTCTACTACTAGGCTACACATCTCATATATAAACACACACCACACATAGGTACATACTTTAGAGATACACTTATCTCGGTTCTACACACTTATAGCTACACCACCACCAGTCTGTGTACACACACACAAGTACAAATCACACTAAGGGAAGATATTAGACACTTTTGTTAGGACTCTAAATGGTAGTATATATGCACACTATGTATAGTCATTATAGGGATAGATGGGTAGAGCAGTGGCAACGTGCCTTGGCTTAACTTAGACTTCATTGGATTCTGCTAGGGTGGTTTGTTCTCGTCTCCTTGCTTGGGGTTTCCTCGGTTCCGAGATTAATTATCTGAGAATACCATATTTGTAAGAGGAAATTACTCGACTAGATCTATCCGAACTCAACCAGGATGGGGTGCGTAGTTAGTTGTGGAATGTTTGTTGCAAATTTCTAATGAGAATAGAAGAGAGAGAGAGGAGAGAGAGAAAGAGCTGATTGTGATTGTGAGGAGATGATTACTCCTCCTGCACATACCACAGTCTACAATAGTAGAACATTTAATCTAAGAGCTATAGCTTATAGTTATTAGAATGACAAGCTTGTCCGGGGATTATTGCTTGTTATTATGCACATAGATTCTTACGTGGCATATCTCCTCCTAATATTTATTAGCTATGTGGATGAACAACAGATATCATATCACAGAGCATATGTTCCAAGAAAAAATGCGACGAAGGAAGATAATGTTATTTAATAAGAATTGCATATCTGAATTGCAGACTCCTTACATATTAATAATGACAATGCACCAACAAGGATCATAGCACAGTCGTATTAAATACGCAGTTTTTGACACTGTATTATGTGAAGTGTGCATGTTTCCCCGTATCTATTTCCATATTATTAATAGAGTTATATATGTAAAGAGAAGAAAGTATAGGAGAAAAGAGCGTCACTATCCATTTGTCAAATTTGTCGACCATATCTCTTGCCGTATCATAGTTGGAGCAGACTTTGTAGGAAGAATGAAAGTTTTGCCTGCATCTGCACCTATAAATCACTCTATTCGTTTTTTTTTAGATTTACCAGGGAGTTATAGCCGGCCCTCTCGGCTATACAACATATGTACAGTGAGCTGAACTGAACCGAATCCATTCTGTTTTTCGCTCTCCTGAGATTCTCAACTGATAGGTAACAGTACATAGAGATGTAGTACTCTTCCGGTTTGATATATATTTACGTATTCAGCACTGTAACTTTCCCTCGTCCATAACATTTCCCCAGCCTACATATATTGATAACTCTAACAAAATCTGACTGAGTTTGACAGGGTAGAATAGAACAGAACAACTTTCGCATCAAATTGCCATCCCTTTTATAGATTCTAGTGATTATGCTATGTATCTATGTGAGTAATAGGTAGAGCTATTTTCTGTGGACCTTTATGTGCAACGTGTGTGCATTGTGTAATAAAGTAAACTATTTGCTATCTTTACTTAAGAGTTTATGCATGAATCTGTTGTAGAGTGAGTGAGTTTGACTTGACTAGTTCCTTAACTTACAGCTCTCATGTTACCAGCTTTTCTTTGAAGTTACTTTTCAAATAGGAGGGACAGACGTAATATAAAAGATGATAACTGATGTTGAATGTTGAAGGTTTTGACTTACACAGAGTAGGTATCTATTGTACAATATATCTACCTACTCTATTCACCAGTAAATATACTACTGTAAAGTAGCTCAGCTTATTTGGACTGCCTTCAACTAACAAGTGAATAATACTTGACTACGTATACCTACACTGGAATTGTTCTTACCTATAGAGCAATTCCCGTTATATTACTTATTTTTATAGTTTCTCTTTAAAGTAAAGGAGAGAGGAACATCTATAAAGATTATTGTAGCGTGACATTAGATGTATAACGAGAATTTCCCATCTTTTCCCTTCACAGACTTCCCAGAGAAAGAGTAGAATAGGGAACTAACGATAAGAGTCGACACAACGGAACAACATACAACTTTCCAAGGACCACAAACATGAAAAATTCATTTCAGGATTTTCTAATAAAGCTGTCCTTTGGTGTAGGTACTACTGCTTGTGTATTAGTTAGTCGGTGATTGAAATCCCTTAGATCTGAAATACTCTGTTCAATACTTGATCATATTATATAATATAGTCTATATCAATTTATAAAGAGAGTTATGCTTTTTGTATCTATAACTATATAGACTTCTGAATGAGCGTAGGGATAGAGATAGGGTGACTTTGTAATGGTTTGTATAAAAGATATTGAAACTTTTCTGTAACTAGTTTGGAAGTTTCTATTGAGGAAAGACCTTAATATTTTAGTCACACATCATGCTTCGTAGCTATAGCTTAGTTGTATGGATGTTACGTAACTTTACTATAGAATGTATAGATGATAGATAGATGTAAGTAAATAGCAATTTCTTTTGTATGTATTTAGTATTTACTTAAATTGAGATGGAAATCGGGGATGTGCTGTTGTTGGAGTTAGGTGCACACTATTATTGTACATTTTTCTAATTGTGCTGTGACGGAAATTCATTGAAGCATGCTTATATTTATGTAGTGTGCAGTGTATATATTACATTGCGAAGAGTTAACATTTCGGCTCGAGTGGAAAGCCTGTATTTTCGTGGTAAAAGTTGCAAAGAAAAGTTTTTTTTTCGACTTGAGAATATTTCTCTACTTTTGAAATTTTGTAGGTTTCGAATAGGGATGGAAGATTTAATATCTAAGTACATCTACGGCATCAGAAATCCTATAAAATTAATGAAAAAAATCTTGGCAACCACTGCGGGATAACTACGCATCTTTGAGTCATGGAGAGAGGAGAAGAGACAAGAGAAGATTATAGAATAAAGGATAAATAAGCATGGAAGGATAGGACAAGGCTGTAGCGCATATACACACAGCCACAATAATACATCCTGCATAGTAGTAAAGTAGTAATACATATTCATCAAGAGACAAGAAGCTTAAACTCCTTGTTTTCCTCGTTAAAAAGAACTTTTTAGTTGGTATTGGCTGTTATTAGTAGTGGGTAGTTATGTTGTGATAGGATGTTCTCTCTGATGGAGGGAGACACGGAGAGTGTACTCTACTCTAGTCACTATCATCGGGAGAGTATGGTGCTGTAGTGTGGTGTGGGGAAATGGAAAACACGGAGTTAAAGAGCCACTCTCATTCTCTGTGAGACTGAACTGAAGAAAATAGATAGTATGCAAATATGCAGTCTCTTCTTCTACTCCACTCGCACTTCTAATTTCTGAATCTTAAATCTAATGTAATGCAGACACGTATGCATGGACTTATTGTTTAAATAAATTAGATCTGGGTGTTGGATAAAAATTCTTGAGATGCTCGCGAATCGGTCTCACTATCACCAGCCACACTATACATACATACATACGAACAGTTAACAAAACCGGATCGTCATCTACACTTCGTTTTAGCACACTCAACATCATCATACTCTAATACAATGCACATAAGTACTTATTGTCTTTCATTATCTTAACTCAATATATTATCTCCGCCTAAGTGTAACGGAAGTGTAAACCATTAGAAATAGATTCTCTGAAAATATATGCATACACCAGTGCTAAATGGTATTAGTTTCTCAAAGGAGTGTGAATAAGCTACAGTTGTGTATATCTTAAGGATTAATGTAACAGACAAATATAGCCAAGGAATTTATCTCTCCGTAAGCATAATAGACCGTTGCATAGTATAAGCTACATAAAAGCTATCACATCAAAAGAGTCGCAGATGGCTATAGCCTGAAACTGAAAGGGTGCGAAGGAGTTTTTCAATTAAACTCATTTTCAGATGGAGATTCTTCTATCCTAAATAATTTCACTGTAGGCATCCCCCTGTCTCTCTAATGCCTTAAAACACTCAAAGATTGAAGGCTAAAACTTATATTGCTAATATTCTAGGAAAAGAAATGATTTCTCCGAAAATGCGTATAGCCAAAGGATCATACACATAATTGGCAACTTTGTCCTTGTTAGGTGCAGGGAAAACAACATGTGATATTAATATGTAGAATTATTAGAGGTGATGTACGTGTAGCCACTTAACATAGAGAAAATCTGCATTCGTGTAACATTTGTCGCACTTTTTACAAAGTACATAACATTTCACTATCACTCTGTGTGTAATGTGCATTTTGAAGAGGGTCTCTGGATTTATAGCATAGGTAGTTTATGCAGATGTGCCCTACACACAGGAGACAGAGTGTGTACTGTTTAATTTCATTTTATATGCAGTTGTCGTGATGCGAGGAGGAAAGCGTAGGTAGGGTGTTGTGTTGTGTCTAAATATAATAAAAATTATGGCATGAAAGACACTAAGGTTAGGTTTACGTTCGAGCATACAAAGTAAGTATCTCTCTATCTCTCTGTGTGTGTGTGTATAGTATAGTCTGTCGTTTAGTAGATAGGAGAGCTCTATGTATCTATAAATGAAAAAGTGTGGTTGTACAAGTGCCAGACAGCTGACAGGAACAGCTTGAAATAAAATGAAACGGCAAGAGAACTTGCGTGTAATCATCGTTCATGGATACATAAGCACAAATTTCATATTAAAATTTAATTCCTAAAGATTTTAATACTCTTGGATTATAAAAGAACACTTAGAGTAGGGAAGGGAGTTGGAAATATAACTATAGAGCTAGCTGACAACAGTTGGAATAGTCTCCAGAAATGTCTTGTCTGAAAGAGAATAGGATGCAGTATCGTAACAAATGCTAAATAGATAGAACAAAAAAGAATTTCTGAACGCATATTATTATTATGGAAGAGATAAGAATGAAGATTTGCTATGGATATGGTTGTATAGATGTGGGAAATGTAAAGATTCCATATTCATAACTGTAGGTAGGTAGGGAAAAGAGCTTTAATATTATTTCTTCTCTGCTGTATAGTACACGTTCAACCTAAAGTGCCTAGCGTATGATCTGCATAAGGAGTTGAGAAAAGGCGAGGAGAGAGAGTGATAAGCTAAAGGCATGTAGTTGTAATAAAATATAAGAGATTCCATACGCATGGCATAACTATATTAGTAAAAGGCTATGACTCTTCTTTCCACTATTTTCTCAAGCACAAATGATAGGACACGACTGTCTTTTCTTCTGCTATGCTGGGCATGTCCTTTTTCTAAGGGTTATGATCCGAAAATCCGAGGAGAGAAGGATGATCATTCACATTCACCATCTAGCCATGGCGTATCTTGTCTTTATTTGCGGAACGAACGCAACGTCTAGCGTATGTTGCAATAATAACTCTCGATGGTTTCGGTTTTAGGTCAACCGTTACCCGTTACCCTTCCCATTTTATAACTCACTAGAAATAAGGAGTCGTGTAGGTGCTATCAAACAGAATTAATATTTACTCGCACAAGATTTATTTTCTATACACGTACACTACACACTACAAGGCAAGAGAGAGAGAGAGAGAGAGAGAGAACTTAAACAAACACATACACATATGAGAATTATTCACAAAATATTATTCAACACAAAAAACTGTTTTTGTTTGTTTCTTTCCCTTGTTAAAGGAGATTACGTATTGATAGAGGATTAGTTTTTATAATGCTCCCTAATACGCACACGTACATCCACCTTTCTTTGCCATTCATATGCCCTAAGTCTTTTAGCAATAGCTTACTACCTGCGATAGAGTCCCTCTCTCTCTCTCTCTTTGAAGTTTTGCCTGCCTCTGTAGTGTATCTAACCATTAATAAAGGAGATGTATAGATTTAGGATGAAGGGAGCTTTTTAATTCTTAAAACCCAAACATACGACTTTGTTAAAAGATCAAATCATTCAAAGATCTCTGTAGACACTTTCAATGGAATCAGTTGAAATGGACAGGTATACAATTCAGCCATTGTAAGATTCTAGCGTGTTCAATTTCTTATTTCTCTGAAATGCGTTCTTAGCTATGTACTTAGTAATGGTTTCCTATCTTCATTGTGTTCTCTATTTCTATTGTGTGTCTGAGTACAATGACACACAACTTAGTTCTATGACTATTTTTCTGAAACTTGTACATGTAGAATTGTTATTTTTTTTATGGATATTGGAGAAAGGGAAGAAAAGCTTAAAGCACACTTGGCTGACATAAAATCTGAAAGTAGAAAATAAAGAATTGAGCACATTTGCAAATGACTATACCTTCAATGTTCAATAGTTGAACATAGTAATTGAAAACCAACGTTTATTTCTATTCTCATAAAATTCTAATAAGATTTTCCTTACGAAACGATAGGACGTAAACAAAGCTGCATTTAGTATTCTACTTATTTTACTAAATTGCTTCATTTATTATTATTATTATTATTGTAGTAGAGTGAAATGTTCGTGTCGTGTGTGTCTAAAAAACTTGCTACGAAACTGTTGCTACTTATGTTAGTAATAAAACGGTATATTTATAATTTAGGTGTAATTTATTAAGGACTATGTTATGGGTAGAGTGAATTTAATAGACGGGAAAGTAATGTGGGCATGCTAGCTATAGAATTGTAGTTTGTGTACTGAAAGGAATTGGAAAGGAGATAAGAATGGTAAGTACACACATAATGCGTAACAAATAAAGTTGACTAAAGTAAAAGTAAATCAATATAGGAAGTGTTTACTGTGTAGGTACATTAAACTAATATATGTAGTCACTCTGACTGACTGTCTGTGTACATTTCACTATGTCTGCTATGCAGTGGTGTTTAAATGGGGAAAGTTGTGTATAGGGAGAGCCATTAACCAATGAAATGAATTGACATGAGTGCTATTGCATTTATCGTTAGTCTAGTCGAATATAGGTACGCAGGGTCTGTTTATTGTGTGTATTTACTAAGTGTAGCTGTAGGTAGGAAGTAGGCAGGTATTTTAGGGCTACTGAAGTTGTTGTTGTGCAAAGAGAGAGAAGTTCATAGAGTGGAGACGGAGGAGTAGAGCGAGTAAACGTGAACTTAGGGAGCAGCAGGGCCCAATTTACTCTTGACTAAATAATTCACGGTAATATGAGTCAATGTCCTTTTGAATTTTGCAGTGGAAATGGACACGAAGGAGGATCTGCTGCTCTTGTTTGGAACGCTCTATGCTGGACATTGAATTCAAGTTACGATCTAAAGTAGTCTGGCACTTAACGCACGACTACTGTAGTTCGTAGTCTTCCCTTGTCCATCCAAATCCTCAGTTGGACAAAAGCAAGTGGAAGTGGACTAATTAAAAGGGATGGCCACGAGTACGATCAACCATGGTGATATCCATCACCAGGTAGTTCTATAAATTGATTCCTATCTTCTTCTCCCTTTTCATCCTCTCTCTCTTATTATGCAAATCCCGAAATGAATCTCCCTTTTCAACTATCTCTGCCATAATAGACACAACTTTTAATTGGGACATACATTTCAATTAGAATTCCCACTAACTAACATTTAATCATTAACTAGAGTGTATTTACCTACATAGCTCGCCCACTTTATCATTTCCCAATTTTCATAGAACACATTAATTTTACAGTCAGGATTAATCAAAATTAAAAAAGTAATACATACACAATAATGGCTCTCCCTCAATAATTTTACCTTGTGCAAAACACTCTTTGAAAGCATATATTGTTGCATAATGAAATAATAAAATTCGATTACGAAACTTCTGTACATCAGACTCCTCTTCAAAATCAAATGCTGAAAAACATGTCAGGCTTCACCTTTTTCAGAGGCTAATTTCATTGATGTGGAACAATAGTAATTAAAGTTTTCCTTTAGCCCACTATGCTGCACTGTGCAACTGGAGACAATGACAATTGTTTAATGGCAAAAGAAAGATGGCAAAAGCCTTAATTAACAAGAAGGAAAAGGAGAATGAATGATAGTGATGACAGGAGATGCAGCCACCAGCAGTGATCATAATAAAGGCAATGACATTCACAACTCATAATGGCTTTCTATTGTACAGATGTGATTACTTCATTCCCAGAAACTTTCTATATTTCCAGACTTATGAATTATATTTTAGACAAAAGCCAAACACTCTCCTACTTTTACATTTACAATATTACATCCCATAAATAAACAAACTTTTGTTTGTAAACAAGAAAGGAGAGCTCAGAGCAGCAAGGGATGTTATAAAATTCAAATACTACTCTATATATGCACACTCACTATTCTACTGTCTCACTCTCCACTCGAATAAACCTGTGAATAATAAATATTATGTCCTGCCTGTTGTGATATACTTTCAAAAGTTTTCTAATAACAGAAAAAGGGCCGAGCTCATTTCAATGAAATGTTTTTCTTATGTTTGCACAAAGCTAATCTAAACTATTCAATTCCCTTGCATATAAAATAAATGAGAAATGAGAACTATTGAAAGAAACATTAGAGTAGCACATACGTAGTGATAGTCAGCGATAACAATGAAGACGCAAATGTCATTTTACTACTCCTAGTAATGACTATTGAATCCAATTATTTCTGAATTCAGTACCCATTACAGATTTTATCAAATACTATTGTTGTCAATATTAACTAAAAAGAACAAAAAGAGGCATTTGCTTAATATGTAGATTGTAGTTCACCCAAACCCAAGTTTCATATTAGTATTGTTACATCTCAATTGTGGAGTAGGTGGTTTCACATTTTACTGACATTTTACCACTTCCCATTAATTAGGTGTCAGAGAGTAAAACTTTACGAGGAATAACTACAGTTATGCGAATACGAAATATGACTAGATTTTTAGACACCTACTTCTGTAGTAATGCATTAATTTGAATGGTTGGGTACCTACTTAAAATAACGAACATCATGGAAATCGTAGAAAGCAGTAAAATAAGATTCTTTGATGGATTTGGGGAAAAGCTTGCTTTCTCGGTTTGTAAGCCTTTTTACTACTTTATTTAAGCTTACCTACTCTTTATTCTTTTGCTTTTAAAAGATTTGTTCGGTTCGATGATTTATAGTGTTAAAAGATGACGTGTCGAATAAATTGTATTGAATGGGATGCATAGTGTCTACAATGTGCATCCTCTTCTCAGTGTGAACACTATGCACTGCACTCTGTTTAACATCTTAATAGAAGTGATATAGTGCACCAAGACGTGGCACGTTGTATTTCACTTTAGAATATTCATAGGAAATCCAGTATATACACATTGTTCAACACTAACCCTCTCTCTCCCCATAAAGAAAAGAATAAGTACCAATACATGTAACAATAGCTTGTAGTTAAATGGAAATGAATGTTGTCAAAAGATGCTCTCTCTACGCCTATGCAAAACAAAACCATACTTTACTTACAATTCTTTTTTTTAGTGCGCTTCCCTAACAGTTGAGTCTACATAAAGGAGTGTATAGAAAAAGTCTCCAAAAAATGATACTGTAAAATATGATAGATATATCAGTTATATAAGACTTAAAAAGAGTACACAATAAGATCATTTAATATGATTAACTTGTTTACACGCGTTTCGATCATTCTTTCATTGTAGAAGTACAATGTAGGATTATTGTTTGATTACTCATTTTATATTCATGCTAAAAAGTGGCTGAATAAATGTACAATAGCTAGTTACTTTTCATTTATTTGTTTGATTACAATTTATAATTATTTTAGATTTACTGAATTTGTTTTTAATTGACTACTTAGGTTCCTTTCTAACAATGTAATACAATTTGTGGCTCCTTAATTTATTTTTCCCATACGAAGAATTTGTGTCTATTAAAGCTTCCTATAACAGTTGTGCAACACTCAAATGTGTGTTGAAGTAGAAGTAGAAATGCATAGTGTTATAAAAAAAGATGACTAAGGTTGAAAATGAAGTAAGTAGATATGATCTTGAGTTTCGTAAGCCATTATAATAGTGAATTGATTTGTGTCTGTTCTACGTAGGCCCCTCTTTATTTTCCTGTGCTCGAGTGGATTTATCTTTGTGTCTTTTAAGACATTGTGTTGGGTGTGGCCATGCTTTAAAATAAAATGAGATAGGAAATAGGTAGGTAGGAAACTAGTTAGTTTTGGGAATGGGATGCAGAGAGGCAGGCAGCCGAAGGAATTCACATGAGTTATAACTAAGGCAGTAATAAAAAATAAGGTTAGCTCGAGAGAGAGAGAGAGAGAGAGTTGTTGAGGTATATAGTAAAATAGTGGATTGGGGCCGTAGAATCTGAAGCATAATGCAATCTGCAATGTAATGGAAGACTGGGTAGTGGATAGTGTACGGGAACGTAAGCTAACCTTGGATTTGGTGAGAGGAACCAAGTGTATTTGATCGATCGCAGTGTCCATGTGAATTTCAGACATACATACTGACAAATTATTGCACGCGACTAGTTTCACCAGTTTCACGTTTGGGACGGCAATGGAAGGAATCCGATGAAATTCACTTCAGTCAACTTAAATTAAGCTATTCCATCATTTGATTCGTTTAGTTTAGTTGGGTTGGCTGGATTTTTTTCCTTTTGGGATGAAAGAGCAGTAGCTAGTACATAGTTGAATGGAATGGATACAGAGATGGAGAGAGAGAGAGAGAGAGAGAAGCATTAGTGGAAGTGCGAGAGGATTGGAGGATGTTGATAGGGTGTTGTGTATGGAGCTAAGTGTACTAAACTACCTTCCGTATGTTCTATAATGGAGAAGATAAGCGAAGAGTTGAGTTTCCTTCGCTTCAGTAGAATCAGTCAAGTGTTTGACTAGTTTCATGAGCAAAGAGGCAGAAGAGTAAAGTAAAGTGAGTGAAAGAGTAAATTGGAAGGAACATAACCTAAACAGCCACGTAAAGGAAGCTAATCACAACTATCGCCAACAGATAGAAGATCAACACACACACATAATACACACATACACACACACACACACAATGTACAGTAGTAGTAGCCAGTAGCAAAAAGAGAAATAGACAACGAGAGTTTACTACTACGCTACGTTTCCTTATGAATTTCAATTGAATTGATCTTGTCTGGATGGTTGGGTTTAGTAGTTTCATTTTACGTTATTTATGTTATGTTAGTTTATACATTAGCAAATGCTAAGACAAACACAACTGAAATGAAAAGGTGAGAGCAAGTAGGTCCCGTTCTATTGCTTACACTCACATTTACCATTTGCAAACATATTTCCATACTATTTACTACCCTACAGAATATCCCATTCTAAATTCCAAAGAACCTACAATGATATAGCTATGGATTTTACCCGAGATTAAACTATGTATACCTACCTAAAATTGTGGATGTGATCTAACGAGTTCCTCTCTACTCTCTCTCTCTCTCTCTCTCTCTCTCCATAAAGCTATAGGCTAACTAGATAAGCAAACGAAGTAAGCAAATAAAATCCACATACGAATTGTAAATGGAGAGAGAGAAGCGAGGCTTGGATCTAATGCACTATTTGAAAGTGTGTATGTATAAATGGGAATTCTATATAGATATATGTACATTGTGGTAGTGTGTGAGTGAGGAGTATGAAGGAAGGTGCTTGGATTCTGGAGAGAGTTTCCAATCCTAAACTTTTTCTTGACTCACCATCTCCCGAAACATGTTTTATTATATGATTGACCATTTTCTTCGTTTTCCTGTAGACCAGTCAGAGTTTTTCATGGCTGATGGCAGTTTCAGACTTTTTTCACTGGTGATTTGGAGACTATTGTGTTCTATGGGGAGTTTTATGACTTTTATTACACGGCTAATGCAAAAACTGCCTAAAGCTCCTTCTCCTATCTATCTATGTGTGTGTTGAAGTTATTTGGCTCGTGTATCCACATATCTTTAGTTTAGTGTGTGCCTTGTTGTTGTGGAGGCGATGGCTAATAATATGGATATGGGAGTCTTGGGATAAGATGTAAACACAGGGAATTGGATGTGGGAAGATGCGATATTGCCATATCTGTATTATATAAACAGCTATTCCTATCTATTTTTTGATATGCCTATAACTTCATATCCTCTATTGATGTACTATAGTGCTATACACCTTTTTTAGCAAGTTTGCATTATTGGCAATGTGGAATATAGTCTAGTGAGTTCTGCTATTTATATAAGGACTAGGTATGCATGTGAAGGTAATATTGTTACGTCACGTGGGAACTAAGGTAAAAGCTCTACACTAGCAATAAATATATATTCGTATATAATTTGAAGATACGTAAATAGAGTTACGCTTGAGGGATTTTTACCTTTAGCCTAACTGCTGTCCGTAAAACTCTATTTTTCTACCTGAGAGTGTCCTATATAGCTAGTTACAGTAATGTTTGTTTGCTCCCTCTTCAAAATACTGTCCAATCTTTGTGTATTTGGGTCAAACTTTGTACGTTTAGCTTAGTAGAATGAGTCCCCTCTTGTGTCTTCTCTTTTAAGATGCTGAGCCGGCTTTTTTTAGTTTTTTCTCTTCCCCAGCTTCACATGACGCATACGTAGTACTACCAAGTGTGTACTCCGAGAAACTTTTCTTCAAAATAAGTACACCCTTCAAAGAACAGGCGCTTCTGTGTACTTTCTTTCCGGAGCATGTAAGTGGGATATTAGAATGGAGTCTATGGAGAAAAGCTACGGAAGCCTGCAAAGATCTTTGTACTATGGCTATGCTATGTGGCAGGTAGTCGCTTTTATTTAACTACGTACCAAGGCTCCTCTAATAATATATTATCCTCCATATAAAGTTAAAGGACAAAGGGGCACTCGCAAAATTAGGTACTCTGTTATTACCAATTGTCGACTATAATATTGTATAAACCACACGAGATACATATAGACCAAGGCTTTCTCTCTACTCCTGAAAAGTATCTTTTTATTAAAAAAAAGTTTTTTATTGACTACTAGCACCACTAAAGTTCCTTTCATGTTATAGCCAGTGCATGGCATGCCGTGTCGACATATAATTGTTCTAACGACCTATTATGATGACCTTCTGCGAACTACTACACAACTTTGAATATTTATTGTGCTTGCTTGGGCATATCTGTGAATGGGAAGAAGGAGGTTTTCGGGAAAGTTATGAATATGTATTTACTATAGCCATGATTTGCCTTTTAGCATAATATGCACAAAATGTGATTTAACTTGAATATGAGGCTTCATATGCTAAAATTATGCATAAATTGGTTTACATATTAAAGAATGTATATTATGTATATCTATAGGACACTAGTCTTAAACATATAGCAGTCAGAGAGGAGCAATAATTTTCTTATTAGGACTGTAAATATGGGGACTGAGTTGATGTTCGCCCATCTATTTCAAACTGATAATGTCAAAAGACTGAAACTAACAATGTACGTAAGTACCTAATTCATTTTTCGTTGAAATGCTACGACTCCACTGCCACGCTCCGTTGCAGTTCATGTCTATAGAAATTTATAACCCGCTATGACCTCTCGTTTCAGCATCAGTGACGTCGGAATTTCATAAAATATAAAAGTCTTTTATTGCCATTTGCTTTCTGTCTCTCTTCTTCTTTGGTTAACAGTAATATCTAATGTACTTAGGCTAAGTAAGGACATGTTATTCTATGATTCCACGACATTTACTAACGGACGACACATTACAATGGACACACTTAATAATGGCGACACTTCCTAACGCCTCA
>JAAAYG020007311.1:3530-26233 GCA_009936455.2 Tomocerus minor | reverse complement strand
AGCGCTAGGCGCCAACCTCCTAAGCGCTATGTGCCAACATGCCTGTCTTAGGTGCTAGGCGCCAACCTCCTAAGCGCCAACATACCTGTCTTAGGTGCTAGGCGCCAACCTCCTAAGCGCTAGGCGCCAACATGCCTGTCTTAGGTGCTAGGCGCCAACATGCCTGTCTTAGGTGCTAGGCGCCAACATGCCTGTCTTAGGTGCTAGGCGCCAACATGCCTGTCTTAGGTGCTAGGCGCCAACCTCCTAAGCGCTAGGCACCAACCTACCTCTCGTCTGAGTCACTCTAGTTCGTCAGTAAATCCCGAAATTTAACTTTGGCGGCTGGCAAAGCAAAATCGGCTCAGGGCAACATGTACTTATTGTGTGCTAGTCGGTTCATGGAAGTATGCTGTGTTTATTCATTTCCTACTCCTTTCATGTATTAACAAAAGGATTGTCAACTCCGGGTCAAGAGGTCAAGGGAGATTATAATGTGTATACATAAATCAGTTTCAAAATTAGCTTTTTTATGAACCATTCCCGGGTTTTCTACAATCAGTGGTTTTTCAGTTAGCAGAGTCTACGAGAGAAAGAAAGACGTACAGCGTTAACCGTATATTACGCGTCAATTATGTATTCGATTCCTTAATAATCAGAAAATAATTTTTGTCCATCGCGTCACGTTGTATTAATATAGTAAAACCTTTCCAAATGATTTAGGAAAGTGTAGAATCAAAGGATAAAGGATGGAAACGTATTTGTCGCATCAACTCACAAATGCAATTTAATCTGAAAAAGTAGTGAAAGGTAATAGAATCAAGAAAGTGAAGTTTTAGATTTCAATTTTGAGCATTTTCCATTTGACTAGGCAAGAGTTCCGTTCATTATGTAATAGATTCTGTTTCGTAGTTACGAAATAAGTAGGAAGGAAACGCGTCAATTTCATCTAGGAAGAAAAACAAGGATTAGGATTGAGTAAGTTGAGTGAAGCGTAGAATCTGCCAGCACAGCAAGTTGGAAATGAGAGGAAGTTGGAGGACAGAATGAGTAGGTAGACCATTAGCTTTAATTTCCGTTAAAATAGCATTTACTGGAGTTAGAAAGAATCGGAGAAAAATGAAACGGTAAAGTTCTAAATCTATAAAGTAGAAAAGTTCGTCACAGAGTGAGAGAGAGTTGGATTTTTAGTTTTCTATTGCAAATGCTGTGCTTGTCGGTTGTTTTTTATTTTTGAAAAGGAAAGGTAACTTAATGCATTTATGTGAAGGAGAGGATGTAAAAGCAAAGCGACTGTGGTGAAAAGGAAGATGACGATGAACAAAAGTAGGAAAAGTTATCTTCTTGTTTCCAGAACTGTTTGAACTTTGAATTAGAGTGAAAATACATCGTTAGGAGAGTTTAAAGTGCTACATACATATCGTGAAATGACAGATCTGTAACTAGGAATGGAGGGGATTGAAGGTCTTTGCTTGGAGAAGATAGTTCTATTGTAATAGCAATCAAGAAGAGACGCCACCTCCTTCTCAGTATCATTGATCTTTCTTTTACTCTTCACTTGACATAGCAATAGCAAAGCAAAGCAATTTAGGCAAAACTTCCATATATATTTTTTACTAATATGAAAAACATTACACACTGTTAATGTTGTAGAGTATGTCTGTTAGATATATTATTATGATGTGTCTATAGGGAAAAAAAGCATTTGGCATCCAACAATATTAAAGTAGCTATAGAGATGTGTAAAAATATATAAAATAAAAAAGGTCTATAGGAAAGTGTGTTGTATAAGCTATTAGTAAACTAAATATAAGGCACTAGTGCAGATTAGGAAAGTTGGGATGGGAAGTTATAGATAGAGATATTGGAGGTGAAGTGGGAAAGACACCTCAAAGATTCCGGTGCTGGGCATGACATGACACTGTTAGATTCAAGTCAGTCAGAGTCAAAGGAAGCCATCGTCAAAATAACTTTTGGAGCATTAAAGGAAAGAAATAAAGAGGAGATGGCTATAGGGCTGTAGAAAAACTCTGTCCTCTTATCCCCATCATCCATTGCGAGACATACAAGAGTTACATTTTATTACAGTTACTTTCCCTCGCTCTTTTCCCTGACTGTGCATAATGGTAAGTGAGGAACGGGAGATATAGTTCGACTTAGATGTAGCCTCTTCTGTGTAAGCAAAGAAGGAAAGCAAAGGTATGAGATAAAGTGACCTTTCCCTCTTCCTGTTACTCTACTAATAAAACTCACTATTTGGCTGAACTGAAGACTCAAGTTACTCTTTAGTGTGACGGCGACATTACCTTTCCTGCCCTACAAGGCAAACACAACTAAAGTACTTACTTTCTCTCTATTTACTTAGACAATGTCTCCTTCTACAACATTTTCCCTCCTTTTATTTTACATTTCCTCTCCTAAGCAACTAGAATCTAGTATTCAAGGAAATTTTTTATGGCCAAAGTACCACTACTGCCACTTTCTACATATTTCTACAATTTTCACTCGAATCATTGAAACAGACATGCAATCTTGGATACAGCTAAAGCTCCAAAACTCACCCAACCCACTTTATCCCTTTTTAAGTGGCAAAAATAAAAATGCACTTCTCAACCTTTCACTTTGGATTAGATTTGCATATGTAGAAATTTCTGCACATCTCATGCATAATTAATAAGTCACTGTCTACATACTGACACTCTCAATATTAAGGGACACAGGAAAAAATGACATTGGACGCATTATGTCTTCCTTCAAAAGATGACGTGCAATATATTCAAAGAATGTTTGCAATGTACACGTACCAAGTTTGATGGAATTTTAAACTCATGCCCTGTGGAAAATTAATTAATTTCCCACGAAATGCTACTGATCAGGCCATGCATCACAGCCGCGAACGGTTAAAAATTCTCCCAAGTTACGAGGCATTGTACATCCCAATGTGATTCTACAGGGAATAAAATCCAAGCAAATTACCTTTGAAAATTTGCTTGGATTTCATTCACTCTAGATTACACCTAACACGCTAACGTCATTTTTCCAAGCAATTGCTTGGATTGCATTCACTCTAGAATCACAGTAGCATTCAGGTCATGACTCCCTATAGCTATCCTTATCGTTCACTGAATTCAGTCATTGTCTTTCTTGTCAACCTATACTCGAGTCATTTCCTCTAACTTTAACGTCGTTCGAAAGTTCCTTCTTAGTTATTCCGTTTAATCGGTTTATTAAAACATGCTCACAGTCACGGCGTAAATACTTCCATCAGTGATCTTTCCCTACTTCAAATAGCCCAATTTCACACATTCGAAACCAAAGGAAATAAAGCTATTCAGATCACTTTGAGTGCTACATACATAAATCATCAGAAGCAACCAGTTTATTATCCCAGGTTCCGCTTTCCATTCTGTTTAACCTTTGACTGTTCACTGTTTGAAAATTTACCTGATTTACATTCAATATTGCTTTATATCCCATTTGTTTGATATATTTTATTTCAAATATAAGTCTAGTGCATTCTTTAATGTTGGTATTCCATCACAATTACATCAAGGATGTTAACTTTGTTCATAAATTCTTGAGTGATGGTTATCAGAACACCAGTGAATATTTAGCTAAGTTACACAAATAAAAAATAAGGCATTTTATTGTTCTATAGATGGGAACTCATATTCAAAGGTTCATATTTGTTGATGTAATTAATCTTGCACAAGGTGATGTTTCGAATAGGCCAATTCGTATTTCTAGACAAGAATGTTAAAATACAGACATATAAACTACTGCAAATCTTGTTGGCATTAATCATGAAGGAGAGAATATTTGAGAGCAATTATATGACATCAAACGTTTAGAAGTATACATATGTAGGCATGTCAAAAAATAATTCAATTTCATTCAAAATATTTCTCAACGGTTAAGTAATATTACAATCACAGCTTCCCCAAATTTGTGTTATCGATTATAGGAATATCAAAACCAGGTAATGGTATGTGATTTATACAATATGTGGTTAAAATGGTTAAAAAGCCAAAAATAATTCAAAATTGGTCCAAATTTAATATGGAGCATATTAGGGAACTTTCAAGAAGGATTTCATTTCAATACTAACCATAGATGCTATGTTACTTTTGTTTTACTATAGCTAGTTTTCGATGGCTAATTATTGCTTAAATGAAGTCTTGCGTAATTTTTTCTAATGCACAGCTGTATTCAAATGCCATTTAGGGCCCAAGTAAAAAAAATTAATGCAAAATAGATGAACATCATTCTGTTTTTACACGGGGATGATACAATGCTTGATATATTTCCTCGTGCTGCAATATGCGTTTAGGAATTGTTAATTATAACGAGCATTTTGACAATTGTTCCTTTCAAAAGAAAACTCAATCAAAGTGTTCAATTTTGCAAAACTGTCAAAATGATTAACTTAAATGATGAATCTTCTCGAATTCAATGATATTTGGTATTTTGGAAGACGTATCTGAATGGAAATGAGATGTAAGTGCATTGTTGCTGTATATATTTGTAGTATGAGAACTGACAATGTAATTACTTGGTGGTGAAATTGGAAATCCACTGTGTTTTAATGTACTTAGTAATGAAAGAGAAAGGATAAAAGTAGCATTTGAGACGTGAAGGTAGGTGATTTGATTTGTTCCATTCATTTCTGAATTTCATTTGGCATCTCCGCTTTGCCTTTGCATCTGGTTGGGCATTACGTCTGCCTCCATGCACAGTCTTTATTTATTACATTTTAATAATGGGGAAATTACTGGTGGAGGTGGTGTGCAGGAGTTTCGGAGGATTATTATGAAGTGATACTTTGGATGGGTGCGTGTTACAAGGAGCAGATAGAACGGAACTTGGAGCTTTTAATAGTTGCAGTCATATAGCTGCTGCAGGGAGGGATAAATACTTATGGGATTATTGTGTCAGTAAGAAGATCATGCATCCGCCCATACAGTGTAAGTAAAGTAAACTACATTAGTTAGTGCGGATTGCGCAGAGAGAGAGAGAGAGAGAGAGAGCGGAGGATAATGTATTCTAGTAGGTATTCCGTAATACGGTGGAAATAGTTTCCAGAGAACCTATTTGAACTTCTGTTAACGCTGGCTTATTCCTTTTTAATCTCGTCTCCGCTCTCACTACCTGTCATGTCACTTCCCGAATCGTAGTTGAATTGAAACTCAGCCAGAGAATATTTGCCATTGTAAGTGCTGAATGCGAAAATTATGCTCGGATAGTCTCCTCTTCCCATTCATATCTCATATTGTGTACTTCTGAAACATTTTTGTAACTGCATACGTGGATATATTTGTGGCATATAGCAGAGGACTATTTATTGAACAAGTTCTTATAGTAAGATGCTTACTGGGGCTTAGCAAGGATTAATATCGTATAGCATAGCTGCTACGTATTATTAACTGCTCAGTCTGCTGTGAATTAAGTAGATGACATTATCCGCATCCTACATACGAAAGCATATCGTATATAATAAGTCCCAAGGTTTCCTTCTGGCATTGTATTAAAAAATCAGGAAGCAAATGGCTTTCTTACACTTCTCACCAATGGAGCTGGAACTGGCAAGAGCATTAATTTCAATACAGGAATATCACCATCTTCACAAAATCCACAGCAGGAAGGAGAAGAATGAGAAGATGGCATGTGCCCTATTGCATCTTATGAGTTATGACACCGGAGATAATTAAAAGCTAATATTATTCCCTGTTAGCGAGTTCGAAATGAGAATTATATATACATACTCCTATAGACGCACACACAACTACACACATTATACGTACATACACAGAATAGTTTAATATATCTACTAATATACATTTCATCTGCCACTTACACAGACACTTTATACCTTACTACTTATGTATATGTACACAATTCAGTCCCACTATTATAGTCGCTAAAAATATTCAAAAAAAATATTCTCCTTAGCTATACTTCAATGTAGATATAATGGTGTAGATATATTCCTTTGTGTTCATATGCTTACTTAATATTAATAGAGATTTAGTTCAGATTCGATTTTAGATTAAGATTAATATTATGCAAAGCCTTCTGAGTACGTAGCTTTCTTCACAGACTAGTATGATTTATTAATCTTATTACATTATTGTAAGGTGAATTCTTACAACACTAAGCATATGTAGGTGTACGAATATGCGTACAGTTAGCTACTTTTAATTTTTTGAAGCTGTAGATGTATGTGATTTTTGGATTACCCAAGAAACATAATCAACTGAAAGGGCATTAAGGAAATACCTGTATGAAATCTCATTATCCTCTACTTCTAAGAATTAGTGGGAGGATTATGGAATTGTATGCAATGTACGAAGAATAAAGAGGTGATAGAAATACAGAGGAAGCCGTTTAAAAGGAAATCAAAGGAGAATTAAAATTATGCGGCATGCACACCACTTTTTGTTTACATTGCATTGGTGTCCCCTATAAGATGCTGAAGATAAGCTAGATTTTCATGCGATGGAATGAAGGAATCCTTAGTGCTATCTTTGCCGTCATACCTACCTACTTTGCATTAGCTACAACAACTATGTGTACTATTGATGCTTGGCTGAATAGAGCTCAGTTTCCCTCAAAGAAAGATCTCTGACTTTTTTCCCATATAGACTTTTCTCAATCTTATACGTTCTCCCATTGCAGTCGCAGACCTCGAGTATTTATATTTCTTGCATTTGTTGCACAGGATGTAGTAGTGGACAAATGTTTCATCATTGTGCATCATGGTTTTTGCAACGGCATGTCATGCAGCAAATGCTCCATTAAGGAGTACTTGACTAGATTCTGTGAGACATTATCCCTTGTGACAAAAATTTTAAAATTTCCCCATATGTCGCCGTTGCGTTGAGTCTAATTTAAAATGCAAAATTTCCCAGCCCAGATACCGACAGTTTGGTGAAACGTACACAGTTGCAAAAAATATCAAAAACGACTAAAAAAATTCTCTAAACATAGGTTTCTGATTTATGAAACTTCGTTTTTCTAAATATACTACCAAAATCTATGATTCCAAAAAGCCCTAAATTTTTCCTATGGAGAATTTTATTTTTGAAAATGTTGGAAACCTGTTCCCTCGATATATGTGAACATATTTCAAAAATGTTTATTTCATAGCTCTACATTAAGTCGTTCTCCTTGAGTCAGGGCTGGAAATGATGTCTACCCCTCCTTAAGGCATTGAAATCTCCAGTAGCATCAAGTCTTCATTAGAGCTTAGGCAATTCACAGTTTTACATATCCATATTTACTTGGTCGATTACTAGTACCTGTTCAGCACAAGTTTCTAACTTTAACAACTTAATACGACCTCACCTTATTTCTCAAACTATTTATAGAGTCCCAACGTACCCAAATACATAGCTGATTGACTATTGATCGGTGGCTTTTGCCCAGATGAGAGATGATAGCCTTAAGGAGTAGTGGGGAATTTGAGATGGTAGATTATATATTGAGCAATGAAGGTTAAATATATTGTTATGAGTGCAAATAACGTAAGCCTAATTCACAACACACACAAAAGGAGAGTGAAGTTGAACAGCGTATAGCCATATTGTCCATGCACATTCCATTTTACTTCCTGATCCAGACGTTTGTAGAAAACGTAGAAAATTGTCAAAAAATTACCAAAATAAGTAGAGAAAAAACTCGAGGGCACCTTGAGCTGAGGGTGACTTGAAAGGCTTAGATATTTACATGTGAAATGATTGATTTCTACATAAGAAAAAGAGTAGGGGTCCCCATGTATTTATTAAGGGTAGGTTTTCGGAGCGATATCGGTGGTGGGTCGACACGGCTGACCATTTCAGCTACAGGTGTAATTTCAGAGTGGTCTAATTTCAGCGGATGGCTTATACACATCCATAATTCAAGGAGCGGTGGGCTTGAACTTGGTTATATTTGTAGCCAACTGTTGAAAGATTCTCTTTATTTTCTTCGTAGTCGTAATGTATATTAGAACTTTTGTGCTCGAATTATTTATTTTCTTGAAGTATTTGAACAGATAATAACAGTAAATGTACAAAATAGAGTTCAAGTATTTTTTGAAGGAAGAAGTAAAATTCTTGTATATTGGAATTTGTGAAAGCTATAATATGTCTGCAGTGTCTGTAGTTGTTGATGTTCTTTCAGGCCTTTAACACGAAGAGGATAGGGATATTCTTTCAAGTGTAATGAGTTCTATCATTTGCAAATAAAAAGTAATGGGGAAGTGAGCGAACATTCTTGAAAAAACATGGCATGCAATTGGATCACAAACAATTGCTGCATGTCCTCAGAAAACGAGTTAAAAGAATTTTTGTCGAGAGTCGCTAATGCCTGCTGTAATTTTGAGCGATTATAATTACGTCGTAGAATTTGAGCGTCTGTATATCTGCCGAACCATCATGTAGAAGCTCTTTGTAGTAACATCTTAAGAAAGTAAAACAGTCATAAAATGTATTTCACAAAGGGTCCTTTTATGAAAGTTCTGAAAATATCAAAACTATTATACAATCTTTCTTCTCTTTTCTATAGACTTTCTGTCGCAGTAAATAGGATGCGAAATTACGTGCAGGTTCAAATCACGACATTCAGTTAAGATAAGACTCCGTCAGCAGCCTGCTTGGCTAGCTACCGTAATAATTCAATTCAGAGTGGTCTTATAATTCAAGTACTAGTGAGACTGTAGGCCAAAACAGTGTATTATGTCCTCAGTCTTTTGTTCTTACTCCTAAGGGCATTTGTTTTTTGAGACGGTTAACGAGGAAGGACAAGTAACAAGTATTTATTTTAAGGAACATCCTTTTCTCTACTTTCCCTCCTTACATTACAATTACGTCTTACAATATGTCGTTACAAACTCATTCTGCTACAAATGGAAGTCGTTATGAAACTTTTGATAGTCTACTAGCAGTAACAACTTCAGTTTCCCAAATAACTGACTGCAAGACAATGTACTAAAAAATCATGACTTTTGCTATTATTTTAGAAGCACATAAAACATTTACTAAGCATACACATATATAAAGATTTTGTTACTTTAGCCAATAAAAATGCATAATTTTACATTTAGTCATTAAGGATCATAAGATTTATTAATAATGCTCAATTTGTATCCTTTTTAATCGCATATGTATTAAAACTCTTGGTTTCATTATCAACTTTTGTAGCCTACATAATTATTAATTGGAGATTCTGTAAAATCCCTTCAGTCTATGGCTTATTATATTTCTAATTAAATTGTTGAACAATAGTGCTCAATTCATTCTTTCATTCTGACTGACGATTTATGGCTCACAATTTGGGAATTATTATTTATTAATAATTTCATAATTATTTTCTCTGATTAATTGGTATTTTGAACCAAGTAGCTTTCTTAAATAACCTTACGAGGTTATTAGATCTAATGTTAGAAAAATAAGAGTTTTGTAACCTGTAAAAATACAGTTCTATCAATATCTACTAATAATTTGTGGGCAGAATGTGATATGGTAGTTAGGATAAAAGTTAAGGTAAAAAATATAATAAAATTGGCCTTTCTGTGAAAGTTGGCGTTGGCTAGCCTGATTCTTGAGCCATATGCATTTTACATTATGTATGTAGACGAAGAACACACACCAACAATAAGCCTTCATAAAATGATAAGCAGTACTTGGTACAAATGTGCCTAATGGCGAAAGGTCAGGGTAAATTTAGGGATAAAGTCACTTTATCGGAGCATCATCAGAGCTGTAAAGATTGCATCACACGACCACTATCATTAGGGTAATAGGTATTTTATTAGAGAAATTTGTGCTTTTGAGGATTAAGGATTTAAGTAGTTACGTAAGTTATTGTTGGTGTGGAGTTGAGTGCGAGTTGTAGGGAATCATATGACTTTGCAGATTTTATTGTAGTCGTAGGGGGAATTATGTAGAAGCTCTACAACTAATTCTGTCAGATAATTCCCACAGTTATCAACTACATGGGTTTCCCAGTACCTCATTTTCCATTTCAGCTATTTGAATATACAGGAGAGGTCAGGAGGATGGAGAGTGCGATGAGGGCTCTCTAGTCTCAATATAAAGCGATTACAGAAGTTTACATGAAAAAGAGACATGCCGCCATGGCATCCTTGACTAATGTTTGCATATTATAATAGAGTTGAAAACTTAGACGTTACACGATAACAGTTAATTGATGTAGTGCTATTGATTAGAATTAATGCAAGCTAATAATAGGACAGGATATCTAGCAATTATCAAAGTTTATGTACAAAGGGATGATTATAGCGATTCTATTTACTGGCATATTAATTTGTGAAACGGAGCATGGAAAAGGCTGCACCCCATTTATTATTACTTACCTGGAAATTGTAAACAACACATTAGATAGACACTCAAGTTATCAACATTATTCCGAGTGGATAAAATAAAGAAGTTTGGGATAATAAAATGAGACTTTGTAGTCACCGAAGGAATTTTCATGAATGTCAGTGCAGAGGGAATGGTTTTAATGGAGAGGAAACAAGGATGGAAGTAGCTACTTAGAAATAACAGCAATTTTTCTCCAAATACATTCATGGCTTGCTAAAAGCCATTTATTGTGCAAGTGAAAGAGGGAACAAGTTGTGCAGTGACTTACGATCTACTAAAACATTCCAAGCCACCCGAAGATACATACACATGAAACACATGTCCTTAAGTCAAACCAAAAAGTAACATTCCCATGCAATGCTGCCCGAGCTCGTAGACAGTTTGGTTAAATATAAAAATAACTTGTATAAATTTACTGTAGTTAGTGTATAATGCCATGGCTCCTATTTATACAAATATATCTTGCACTCACTCAAATGGATATCAGGCGATATTAGCCTTGTGAAAGATAAAATATATATTTCTTGGCCAAGAGACGAACTAGTAAATAGCTTCGCTGGCGTACAGTGGAAAGTAGAAGGAAAGTCAGTCGCTAGGTTATATAGTTGTGAGAAGGGAATATCAATATCGCTCTAGGAGTGCTAATAGTCAAGCTAATGCTACCTATGTATTTTAAATGTGTGTGGATGGGATAGAAAAGTTGTTTGGAAAGAAATGGAGGAGCTGACTAGGTATATGTGTGTATGTGTGCATCTGCAATGTAATGCTATAATTTTATGACATGCAAATGGAGGAAGGGAACAACGGGGCTGGGGCTATATAGGAAACTCAAGAACGTGGACTCAACTCAACTCAGTCTCAACAGTCAATAAGTATGTATAGTGATGTATAAGATTGAAATAAGGAAGTATTAGTCAAGAGACTATGCAAAGTAGCCAGAAAAGCCGACTCGACAACTTGAGAAAGTGTTTTCCGTGGAGTCAAGTCGAGGAAATGGCAAAGTCAAGTCAAAACAGTCAACTCACTTCGCTATAGACAGACAACATAATAAGCAAAGAAACGAGCAGTAAACTAAACTAAAGTAAAGTTAGAATTAAGCGAAGCGCATGCTAAATTGTCAGGTATGTAACCTTGTTACTAAATTACTGAATTTTCACCATGCCCGGCACTAACAGTTTACATTTCCCGTTCCTTCACTTGACTTACTTCTATACCCCTGCCTTCAGTTTAGTTTAGAGTGGAGAGCGGAAAGGCGGGCAGGAAGCGAACACTGCCAGATATCGTAAATAATAATATTAATCTATCTGTAAGCATACGCATGCATTGCATTGCATCCTTACACTTATAAACAGACAATATACAACAACACTCAGAATTAGAATACAACGTGATCTTCGTCCTATACACACTCACTCCCTACTACACTTCCATACTATAATAATACGTAGTTCCTGCAACTCGAAACTCCTGTGTGTGCATATCAGTCAACTCTCTGACTGTTATACCTAAAAGCATTTATAGATATATTTATTGCCCCTCTCTCATTCTCATCTGTAGCTATGTGTGCTTTATTTTGAGTGACTCGACGTGACTGTTTCGGTGACTTGACTGAAAACACAATCTATTTCTGTAATCTTGTCCTATATCCAAAAATAATCTTGCAGAGTGGAAGATCATCATCATCACTGCACAGCTTAGACACACACATGCACACATCCACTTTGTTTGCAACTGTGAAGCTGGTTATCTAACCTTAAGTCTCTATTGCTATTAAAGTACATGTAACTGCCAAATAGATTTGAGTTCTGTGGGTGTGTGGAAGGAAGGAAACTAGAAGTAACTAGTGAGGAAAGGGAGCGAGGAGCGTAATTAACAGAGTAAGTGACTAGAACAGAGAATTGCTAATAGTCAAAGATCCTTCTTACACTATTCTTTGCAAATAATCTGACTGGGGAGATCGCTTTCCTATCATCTTCCCATAAAATCCATTCTCTATCCCTCTCTCTCTCTCATGAATCTTTTGAAGTCTGATTTTAGTCCCGACGTCACTCTGAGCGTATTTCCCGAACCTCCAACCTTATCCCGTCTCCTGCCCTGCCTGACTCTCCGTCGTTAGCCTTTTAGCTCTAATCTCTATTGGCAATGAGTTTTTATTTAGAGTCTGCCTTCATTTATAATAGATTACATTAAATGAGAGACAAATCCAATGTGTGCCATGTATTATAAATACTCTATTACTATCCGACTGTCTCTAGTGACGAACTCTTGCATGTAGTAGCTCTCCTTTGGAATTCACTATTTATTTATGCTATGTCTGTGCCATATTGGACACGTTATACTGTAGATAGTGAACATACACACATACACAGAGCCCACTCACTCTCCATCTTTTAACTCCGTTAAATTTACGAAAAAATAAGCATCTATCTATTTAATGGATTTGCAAATAGATGCTGTCTATACGAGACACGTCTAGCATCTCTTCCCTCAATTTGATTATGAAGGTGATTTCTTTTTTACGATTTCCCCGATCTTCTCCGCACAGTCACACTCACATCACTCCGTACTTACTTAGTACAGCCCTTTTGTGTTCCTTTGCACTTGTTCTGTGGGATAAGTTCTGTTAGGTAGGACTCACTACCTTCCACACTCCTCTAAATACCCTCGGCTATACTAAACACTAACTACTGAGCATCTTCTCTCTCTCTCTCTCTCTCACTCTGTCGGGCGACTATCTGTTACACTCACATCAGGCAGTCCACAGATGAATCAACATCAACACACCATAGTAGACCACGATCAGTCAGTTACTCAAGTCAGCTAAACACTTACAATATTAACACTTTGTGTAGTAGTGGTAGTGAGTGACTGCCTAAGCATTACCACACTCTATCTCACAACAATCAGAGTAGAAACAGAATCTGCTTCATTCACACACTCCTCGACTCTCCTCTCTCTTTTTGCTCATCTTCCTCTGAAGAAGTGGCTGCTGTGTGACTATATAGCTACTACGTACATAGATACCATGCCACTACTCGCTCACAAAGCAAGTGCAACCTCAAAAAATAGATTCCGAGGAAACACAGCACAGAAAAATGAAACCAGGAGACAGATTAGCATAGACAGACACCGACTGCTACTAAACCAACAATCATTTACCTAAGAAATAAGTGAAAGACTGAATCTCACTTTCCCCGCAGTTGAATTTCTGCAGCTCTACAGACAGAACAATAATATTATTATCTGCTTCGTTTCACAAACAGAATTATTTACGTGAAAGTTTTGGAAATCAACGCCTGGTTCTTTTAACCTCAACAGTTTTCTTAGACAGGAAAGTGAAATTATTTCCTGCGTTTTTGTCTCACTTCACGACTGACTCTCTGTTATTCCTTTTCTCTGCTTCTTTTACAAATAGTAAAGACGTAGACACAGAATTAGAATAGACTACTAATATACATACATAGTGCCTTTTTCAACCAGGAAAATATTTCAACACAGTGGCAATTCCGAATGGGTTCACTTAAATAAAATTTTGAATACATTTCAGTCCTGGACTGACTTTCTCTTAATAGGATAATAGCTAATATTACGTCTCGTTCGTTCGTATTGTATTTCTATGTTGAGTGTTTATGTTAACCGAACACGATATACATTTGTAGTCGCTCCCTTTTATCACATCACAATCTACAGCGTCTCGTATTAACACAATTTTCCACCACGTTGCATACCTCGTTGAATTATACTGATATATGATGCAGTATATGATTTTCACATTTAACTATGTGTACTAGTTTTTCGTAGATACATAGTGCTCCCGTACAATTAGTAGTTGAATATTAGTGCACGATATATTATTAGCAAATTTCAAGGTTTAAGCGATAAGGTCAACGTAGAACAGAGATCTACACCGCCATGCCAGTAATAATAATAAATTGTACGTTATACAGACACATGCATGACCTTTTGACTAGCTGAATGCCTTTGTGATTGCAATTTTCTATTCCGCGATTACAGAACGCATGTAAACTGTGTCGCAGCAGTCAAAACGTGTCGACATATCTCATGCACACGCTCATAAGTTCCTAAGCACTGTAGTCTCCCAAAACATAAGAACTATTATTAAGGTGTTGTTGGTGATTTGCCTTTAGAGCCATGAATTCATCACAAGGGCTACATGAAAAGTAATGTACACTAATAAACACGTAAATAAATAGAATTGTTTGTAGAAAGTTAGAGTTGCGGGCGAAGAGGGGAAACTTACGCAACGCAGCACAATAGATTGTCATGCAAATTTTATCACAAAAGTATTTATAAGCACCACATCGCCAGATATTATTAGTTTTAGTCCTACATGCTACAATTTGTCTCTGTCTCTGTCTATAACCATTTAAGTAGTGAAGGTAGTTGAACGCTCGGCTCTTGTAGTTTCTTCTTTACTACTTCTGCTCACTATTTGTCATTTGTGCCCTTCGTTCTTATTTTTGTGATTTATTTTTGTGTCGTGCGACGAGCGCTAGTTTTTTCAACCATTCAAGATGAATGTCATGTTTAGTAAATGGAAACATAAAGGAGAAAATGGTGTTGGTGGTGGTTTAGAGAAAGACGATGACCATCGCGGTGGCTACCGAACACACCTGATCTTTGCTGGGAAGCGTGACCCGGAAGGAACCGGAGGACAACCCGCCGTCCCTCAAGGTGGCTTCTACAAAACTCATTCCGCTTCTTACTCCTCACATTCCAACCATCCCTTCGCCCACGCCGACATGAACACAAGACACCATCCAGAAACTTCACGCAGAAAAATCAGCCGGGCTCTTGTCGACGACGGTCGCAGTGGCAGTGGCGGCGGCGGCAGCAGCGGCGGCGGCAGCACCTACAACCAGGTACTCACTCCTATTCTTCTCATTCTACTTTTAATTTTAACGCCCTCTCCCCACACTTCCCCCCAATGACTCATTAAAAGTAGAAATGCATTTCTCCAATCACCCTTCATTCACCTTCCCAATTACCTTTCATTGCTTCAAACATCAAGACAGGTGCCTACTCCTCAACAAAGACTTTTCCTCTCCCTCTCAACTCAAACATTCCCAAAAACTACGAGTTCCGATTTGAAAGGACTTAGCATCTAAAGAGCTAGCCAACACACAAAAAACTTTTACAATAAAAATAACTTTCCAACTATTCCTTTATACAAACTTTCAACATAACAAACAAACAGAAAAAAACTCACGTCAACCGTCAAATTGAATCAGAAACTAAAACGGACGAACATTCTCTTTATAAGACACATTTCTCCTCCTTGTTCGTGTGCATACGTGTGATGCAATGCTCCAGATACTGACATTAGTGAGATATGTACAAATGTACAGCGTCCACTAGTCATTCTTATTGTTAGTTAGTAGACGAGCGCAGTAAGCTACATATCATGTTCTTCTTAGCTGAACTATTGCTAGCCCAGTTTTATCTTGCCTTCAAGCCAAAGAGCCACCGATATCACCACTCACTCCGTTAAACCCAAATCCTGCTATCAAAGCACTAGTCACTGTTATTATATAGGTACTGTTACATTCAACTTTATTCAATAAAGCAAGAATGTTTCATTGCATCATGTCAGACATTCTGTTGTGCACAAATTTCAAAAAACGTTTTATTGAGAATATTTTTGCACGGGCATAAACAAACCGATTCATTCATAAAACAAAATGAAAAGTATTTTGAAGATACTCAAATAAAAAGATCAATAGATATATCGACATAGACAAATAAAACTCAAAAAATAAGTAGGTACCTACCCATTTGCATGCATTTTTTACTTATAATTATATTTATAAATAATTTGGTTCTTTTGGTGGAAGCACATAAAATGCCCTTGTATATCAATATGAAATTAATGAGGACGGCATATATTGTAATTAGCTAATATTAAATGTAAACTATATAAAATCGCCTTCTGTTCAATATTTTTTGAAGAATCATAAATAATATCTTTGTAACAAATGATTAAATTAAAATCTTACTAGTATGATAAATATTTGCCAAATGTTTTGCATAGTGGGTTATGGAATTTCCTATGGAAATGGCAAAAAGGTTGAAGCACACCGTACCTAATCCTACTAAATGCGCAATATGAATCGTTTATATATGACAACAGTGGTAAAATGTAAATGTGTGTTTACATTCAGTAGAGTGAACATGATAGTGACAATTAGGAGTAAAATAGTTGGTTATGAATCAGGAATTGAGTAAGATGTAAATGGGATTTGAATTTTAGTAGTGGTGATTAGCCTTGAGCTGATATTTGCTTTGGCTTGGCTAAATGTTGGTTGGGATTCAACATTCATTGCACGCTTAAGTTGATGTGAGAGATAGTGGAAAGGGAGCCGAAAAACAATGAATGGTCTTGTAGTCGAATTTCGTCTGAGAATGAGAGAGGTGGATGAGTTTTGATTGGGTATAACAATAGGGACGTGAAATGGTTGTCTATAGAATATTAGTGAATGTGCGTTGGTTTGTTGTGTAGGGATTGGGAGGGAGGGAGGGAGTGAGTTTGGGGCAGGGGGGAGGGCGAGTTATAGTTAGACGGACGGGGAATGTAAGTCAAGTCCTTTTAATTCTTGTATAATATTGTGTGACAGAATAAACAGTTAGCAGTGCATCATCGTAAGCAGGATGGGTCGGAGAAGCCCGGGATGCTGGAGGTGGTCGCAGAACTCACTCGAGATTGTTTCATCATTCCTCTTGCATGTGTTGATCGATTCCTTCCTGCAGGATTCACTGTAAGATTCAGTTGATAAACTTTTTTTCACATTCCTCCAGGCTTAATGTTCCATTTGGGACATTAATTACCTGGAATGGGAGATCTAATTTACTTTACTAAGTTCAGTCATGTATGTGATTTAAGTTTCATGCATTGGTTCTCAAGCTCTTGGGAAATTCAACTTCCATTCAGTTGACTCTAATTAGCGCTGATCTGACGAAGGATTTTTTCCCCTATCTCTCTTCACTTATTCCTCCGTCTGTTTGCCTTTCTGATTATGCCCTTTTCTTTTTCTCCGACTAAATAGTTGCCAGAATTAAAATCCCGAGCGAATAACAATGTGACGAGTGGTGGGGCGATGAATGTTCTTGAAGTGACAGATCCTCAACTGGCCGTCGTCGTTCACCTCATGACGCCGTTGATTCCGCTGAACCCGCCGCTGGAGTCCCCGCTCTCTCAGCCCGAAATGATTCAGAGATCTTTGGCGCTGCAGCTGTCACAGAAAGCCTCCGGAGAGAGACAGGCCTCACATGGACTCCTACTGGCCTCGATGGAGACAAATTGTAAGAATTTTTTCCAGCCCTGCCTGCCTGCCTCCTTTTCATTGTTTCCCCTCCCGGCTCCTTTTCACTTCCCCTCTCCTCAATAATGGACAAGGATATTAGGCAACTCCATTCTTCCGTAGGTTATAAAAGCACAACAGCGACGTACCTACTTAGTTATTTCGGTGGCTTTATTCGTAAAAAATCTATTTATGGATTTCCCTCGTACTACTACGCTTTTACCGACAATGAGTTATTGAACTTTTTCCGATGACCAACTTCCTTCCCTGCACGCAAAAAACAATGAACACATTTATTGGATCCTCCAGCACAATTCCAATCGACATGCATATGAATAATAAATTTCTACTTATTGAACCATCCCATCGCATGTTTCATGAATGGACACAAAACCTGGCGGCGGAGAAAGCTACAAGTATCCAAAAATCATGACCATGCCGCAACTTCTAAACTATGCACTACCTACTACAGAACATTTTTATATAAGAGGCCACCCGCTCTCTGTCCTTTCTGTAATATTTAATCATTTCATTTATAATTTCTATAACAACAGCAAAACGACTTTCACTACCTGCTTTTACCAATAATTCTTTCTTCCAAATGACCTCCATGCACTGAGCACATTCTTTTTTACCTCAACGAACTTTGCTATCTGAATTAATAATGCCATTCTATTGTCCATGAGGAATTTACTATTTTATCTCTCTACTTTCAAAGAATTTACTCCAGTTTTTTTTTCATATAGAAAATCTCACATTGATAAATAAAATTTGTCATGCATCAGCATACAATAAAATTGGCTGACGAAACAAGGTGCATGTTCAATTAAAAATGATTAAGCTTCAAGAAAACTATTAAATATTCTGCATAGTCTCAAATTCTCAATATTCCTATAGAAACATTTTGGATTGATTAGCATCGTTCTAGCATAAACAACTCCCTGTTATCGATAGGACATAGTTGTTAGGAAAATGTTGATAGAAACGCAATTATTGAAATTGGCTTAAACAGATAGTCAAACTCCAAATAACAGACAATCGATCTAATAATATATAGCTACTCGTCCCGCCTGTCTGTGTATCTAATAAAAATGATTTAGAAAAGAAAGGGCATCACTTCGCTTACTGTCAAGGGGAGTTAAAGAATGGCAGTCAAAATCCAAATCTTGAGCTGTGTGTATAAGTGGAGCTAAAAATACACTTTCCTAATGGATTAATTTTCAGCTGACTTTCCTTTGATGGCCCTGTACATTTTGCCGACCCTAAGGACGGACGCCACTGACTTCTTGGAGCATGCACGGAAGAGCGCCTTGGAAACATTCGAACCGAGCAATTTAGGATATTGCGGCGATCACTTTTTCCATCTGTGCCGTGAGGTAAAATCTCAGTTCATCCATCAATCACAATTACCCGTGTATCAAGATTTTCATTTATTCCTCACAGGAAGCACAGGAACTTTCCTTCTAGAGCAGTGGCGTATTGAGCGATTGATGGGGAGGGCATTTGGGAAGTACCTGCAATAAAATATTTAGTTCCTTAAAATAAATATTTTTTTATCTATTTATTCCTTTTATATGAAAAATGAATAAAATTTTCTACGCATATAATAATCGCATGTAAGAAATGTGCCCTCCCCGAAACTCAGTTCTGTGAAGGCTAACATGTAAGAACGCAGTCAGACATAAATTTTTTTAGTAGAGCAATGCTACAAATTGTTGCATGACAGGACTTCGTCATTATGTCATTACTGTAAACTAGGATGGATCTCACAGCACGAAAAATGTATCTGTCTCTGTATCATTTCCTATTGAGTGATAAATGTGGCTTGATTTACTTTACGGTTACCTCTTTTCAATTTATTTTTCATTCGCTCCTTTAGTTCATTGCTGAGTATCTGCAGCAACTAAAAATGGGGCAAGAATAATAATAGCAGTACCTACGATGCGACGTGTTTGGATATCTAATTGTACAAGAGTTTAAAATTGCCTGAAAGGTTTTTTAGTGTTCATGTTTTCCTTTTGTGAAGGTGGCGACGATTGCACGACCACCGTTGGAAAATGCGGTGGGGAAAGGGAAGTCAACGGGCTACGTTGTATCAATCTTCCGCGTATTCGACGGGGACGACAAAGAGAAATTGGAAAGGAACTGGCTCTACTGGACAGGTAAAGCAATTCAAAAATTTGTGTAGTAAATAGTACAATGTTGAGATGAGATGAGTCAGTAGTGCATGGATGTTGGTTGGGTGTGCAGGAGCTCGCACTTTGTATCGTCATCTTCCGAAAAGCGTCGGTCTAAGACGCATCACTCTACACAAGTCTGCAGCCGCCAGTGGGGATAAGTTATATCTTCTCTTGTGTGAGTGCTCTAATTTCCTGGAGAATGTGAATGCAGCCGCACAGCTTTTACCTGCCTTAAGAGCTCGGCTCTGCGGCTACACTGGGATCTATCGGGTGGCCTCTGCCTTTTGATTGACTCTCAAGAAACGTTTCAGAATTTTGTTTAGCCATATCAACCAACGAAAAAATAGTAAACATGAATCACAAGATCTGAAGATTAAATTGAAGCCTTATATTATTAGATAAAATATTTAAGAGAAGGACAACTACGACAAGTTGAAATCATCCAAAATATCAGGAAACGACTCCAAATATCAATTTAGTGGCACAACCAATGTGGCGGCTATTGTTGTTATGCATTCAATGCTATCATATTATGAGCAAATCAAAAGAATAAGATACATAGTCAACGCGACTTTATTATTTAATTATGACAACAAAAATCATTGAAAACTTACTGTCGTAAGACCATAAATATACCAAAACAAATATACAATGAGAAGTTCAGTTAGGTAATTCTGTGTCTTATTTGCACTGTCTGATACTTACCTGACCTGATACAGAAGAGAATATACAAATATTATACAATTTGGAAAATACCGATATAAATTTAGGAACTAAGGACATTATTGAATGAGTACACGTACGAAGTAGTTACCTATACATAAATTATCCGAATAAATATAATCAAAGCTACACAACATGTAACCAATGCATATTACGAAGATGTTCAATTAACTGACAGTCTACCACATTTAATTATAAATGAAAATATCCTAGACTGCTACCTACCTGGTTAATTTACATAATTAAGTGAGCTAGGTGCAATAATATGACGATACATACAGTACGATATACCAGCTTTTTTCTATAACAGAACAAATGTTTTAGATTCCCAATCCAATACGAATATTCTCATTATTGGTTTGTGGGCCACTATACAAATTCTCTACATTCAAGTGCTTAGTATGAAATTTGAAGCGACTCACTGTTAGACAAACAACCAAATTCGACACATTAATTCGACCAGGCATTTAAAACTGCAAACCCTCATTAAAATAAATATAGGTAGGACATTCATTTTCATTTGTGATATTTTTAGGCTATCAGGTACATTCAACACCAGAAAGCAAATATACATACGAGGGAATAATTCTATCTTCCATTTAAGGATCAAAATATATGAATGATAAACGGGGACGTTTATAGGCGTTTTTACCAGCCATATTTGCATATAAGTAATTGGTGTAAGTTTATCGCTCGGAAACAATTCATTTTTCTTTCCTAACTCACATCATGATAGCGCTCAATTCCACCACCAACTTCCATCTCATACCACGTTTCTTAACATTACATCTTCCTAAAAGCAACATGAAACCCTATTCTCAATTAAATGTTCAGCATTCTTGAAAAACTCAGATTTCTCACTGGAAATTCCAAGACAAATGTAAGAGCACACTAATAAATTCATGTCAAATCGCATTTCATTTCAAATATTGTTGGATGCGCAATTTTTATCTGAAATTATATGATTACTTTTAACATACCTAAACAATTTAATAGCTTGACAGATGACATTTCATACAGATTCATCATTTATGAGGTGTATGAGGAAAGGGAGAATGAATTGTTCTGAGATTAAAGGAAAATTTGTACCTACTGATGTCATTAATGGTAAAATATTCAGTTGTTGTTGGGTTGAGCTCCTTTACGGCCAATTGTATTGGGAAATCAGTTTCAAAATAGAAATAAGTGAATATCCAACCAACACCAATTACTTATTATGTAATTATATAAGTTTCTGTTGTAGGTACACGGAAATTGCAGTCTTTTTTTGAGCAGACTATAAAGAATATATAATGATTCTCTGTATTTATAAATGCTGAAAGTCTTCAAATGTTTACCGTAGCCAAAAGCCTTATTTCATTATAGCAAACTCATTGTCGAGAGAATGTCGAATGTCGTAGAAAGTTGTAAGCAATAATGTAACTATCACTACCACATCCTGTAGGCAATAATAATTGTCCGAAGATGTTAAGAATTGTAACCGTACATTATTACACATAATAAATATCGTATTTGTAAGTATATAGCTTATGATTTCACAAATACAGAACAATTCGATGTAAATGTCTTCTTGTGAGAAGACAGATTTCCTTTTCGTCAGTGTTAAAATAAAAGTAAGTATTGGAGAGGGCAAAGGAATTAGTGGAGACTCGTCAGAAGGAATTATTGCTAAAGCAATAGTTTCATTTCTGTTGTAAATCTCTATTACTATGATAAGATATTCGTAAGTAATAGAAATTATTTGCCAAATTGTTTAATATACTCAACACCACGTTCGCACTGATAAAATCGTAAAGGAAAACTAGAATACTGAGAAGTCGTATTGTTATATTGTCACAACCAATTACTACAGCTAGTTAGTACTTAATACTTATCTTTTACTCAGTGATAAAATAAGGATTTTTTGGATTTTTGGAGAAGAATTTAGAGGATTAAACTATTATTTTTCAAATTGTAGTCTATTAAATAGGACATAATAGAATGAAAACATTTTTGGAAAAGGAACACAACCGGATAATGTCATGAATGAGCATGTGCAGCAGAGCAAGTGATTAATTTTTGTAAATATGAAAATATTTTTTGGAAAAAAATAAACATTACTTAAAAATCGAGTTATAACAATAATAATAATAATAACA
>JAAAYG020007300.1:6026-26243 GCA_009936455.2 Tomocerus minor | reverse complement strand
ACACCAGATAAATAAACCTATAGTAACCATCTATAAAACCGCCAAATTCATATTTATTAGCTGTTAATTTTGAGCCGCCTGTATGTAGGGCCTCACAATACTCTTTCACCCAGGGCTCGAAACACCTAAGGCCGCCATTGCCCAAAAGGAAATTTCACAATTTTAGCGTATCTTTTAGTGTGTATTGTGTAGAATGTTTTTGTAAAGGAAGCTACGTCTTGGAATCAACACCAGCAATAAGTTTCATTCTTTTTGCCAGATATTTCGTCTGTTTTTTGTTTTAATTTATTTGTTCGTACAACAGTCTCCTCGTGGAAGTCATTTGCTATCAGGAAAATAAATCTTAATGAGAAAAGTTTAGTGTAATGTTATGGTAGTGGAAGCTCTTAGGTTTTTGTCTTTTAGTCGCTATTATTTTCTGGAGAAAGAATATATTACAGTAGTACATTATCCCAAAGAATTCACTTGTAAAAGCTTTGCAAAGAAAAAGTTTATTTCACACTATGCACCTACTAAACTTTCAGGCTGATTTATAGCAGATAATTTCTCTTTGTCCTAATTATTTTACTTAGACAGGGATTCTGAATTTTCTGAAGACAAAACTCTGTTTACACAAACAATATGCTGATTAAATAATTTTAGAGAGTAATGGTCATAAAGAATGTCTTATCATGGCTGATTAAAGACACATTAATTAAAGCAAAGAATTACTTATATTAACAGGAAAGCGGATGTTCTGTGGATTAAGAAAGCATTGAACACTTTGATGCGTTTGGTGCACCGAGAGCTTGGGACACAGTTGGAAACTTGGATGAATAATTTAGAAGATGAATTTGTAGAACTCCTACCACCCAAAGAAACAAGTCAAAATTCTTCAGGAAACAGTAAGTTAATTATTTCCATGAAAAAGCTCATAATTTTATTATACTAGGACTTTTCATTAGATAGAAATTTAATTTTGAGAACGGCATATTTAATAACCAAATTAATTTCGTTTATTACTGCCCGGTATCAAGGATAAATGTTTCTATTTTAAATGAAACTATAAATCCGTCCCTTGTGGTATCATAGCAAAGAAGCTGTTTCTTAATGACTGGGCAATAGTTAACGAGCTAGTGCATGGTCCTTAAAAGTTTTTGTTAGAAGCCATAAACTGGATTGGCTCAAGTGCCAGAAATAAAATGTTCATCCGTAATCTGCCCTTGTAGATAGAATTAATTTCAGAGTTGTTAATGTGAGTGGGGAGTTATATGAGAGTGAGTAAAGTAAAATGCAGTGAATGTTGCAGAGCGCGTTGGGAGTGGCAGTTCATCGTCGAAGAAAGTGCGAGGGGCTGCTACAGGGAGTCCAAGTGCGACGACGACGACGACGACGAGCAGTATTCTAAAAAACTCGGAGAGCGTGATGGGTGTAGCGGTGGGATCTTCGTCGGGGGGAGTGAGCAGCTCTCCAGGAGGGTCAGCGAGCGGAGCGTCAGCGGGAAGCATTTTCTCATCGTCGACTCTGAAAAATCTGATATCGGGTCAGAGTGGTGTAATTGGGACGAAGAACAATCCAATCAATGCGACGAGTGCCGGGAATAATTTGGACGAGGACGTCATCATGGGTCTGAACGCGAGTGTGAGCCACCTCAACGCTCTTGGCTTCTTCACAGAAAACACAAAGAATGATGGGAGCAATCTCAATCTCAATAATGCTCCTCCAGGAGAGTCAGATGTTGATGAGGACGAGATTGACGAGACGACCACTGGGACTGGGAGTGATGCCAGCTCCTTCAAATGGGCAAGTTACATGCATTTCCATCTTCCCTGACTAATACTTTCCTCAGATTTCTCAATTGGATCCTAGCCTTCCCCAGATAACTCAATTTCCACAATAACCAACAGAAAATCCACAGAGTTCTATGATATAGACAACGGCTGTCAACTTTTCCTTTCTCCTTCCTTTCTCTCTCTCTCTCTCTTTGTATACCTTTGCTATTAGCTTTCTCAAGCGGAGTGAGTAGTGTATAATGTGTAGTCAGCCATCTCCGTTGAATGAGATGCTAAAGTAGATTCTGTGCATTCTCGTAAAATCTTTTGCCTAATATCTTCTAATCTCATCTTAGTGACTTATTAGAGATTTCTTTCCCTATTCTAAGTAGTTATAAGCTGCCTGAGCCAAAGTTTCTTTTAGTTGAGCTAGTAGACTCAAGAGTACTTTCCCTGCTAAGTCCACTCAGGTCACTATAGCCCTACTTCATGGTTTCATCTCGGCCCCTTTTTTTCCACAGTGAACTACTAGACTGAACTCGTAGAGAAGATAGTGAGTGCACTTCTTAGAACGATCCTATGGCCTGAGCAGAAATATCAGATTGCATGTTATCTCTTATCGTCTTATTTGGACTATTTTCCCTAGCTCTCCTATTATAAGTCAGACAAATGTTGTCGCAGTCAAGTCAAGCCCTTGCCAAAGAAAAGAAAAACGATAAGATTTTAGTTGAATGGAGAAGCTATGTACATATGTAACATAATACTCAGTACATATTTGTACTACGTACTACTCTGTCCAACTTGTATTGCAGAAAGGCTTATGTGGTAGTTGCTATCCTCCTGTGTGTGTATACAAGAGATGCTCAGATTCCTTTTCTCCTCTCCTCACTCACTCGCTACCTATACATTTGTATACTGCCGTGGATATTACACTTCCTCTCATCTCCCTTCCTCAATGCTCCATGTAAGAATACGCTTAAGTGAGATTAGGCCGAGGCTCCACTTCACTTCACCTGCTCTCCTCCTCCTCCTCCTAAAGTGAACGGTCAACAAATGAGTGAGTGAAAGCTAATGATAATGTTCCCTCTTTGTCTGGACTCTCTGGACACAGAAATATCTCTGTGATGCCCAGATAATGGCTGACATGCACTAGCCAAATGACCCTCCACTAGCTATCGCTACATTCCTATTAGGCTTCTTCTCAAACTAGTACCAACCTTAGTCACTCAACCTCCTCCAACAAGACTCACTTTCACCCACTAACCTTCTATCTCTCCATGCACATCTCTCTCTTGTCACAACTACAATCACTTACTGGCCAAACTAAAAGCCCCTTCAGCCCCTTTGCTTTCAATCCCTCCTTTCTCTTACAGCATCTCAGTTTCTCTCTATTTTATCTAAGCTCAATATTTAATCTTTAATCCATAGATATCAACTGTAAACATCTCAAGTGACTCTTCTTTTATTTCTCCTGCCTTTCCAAAACTTCCCTTTCTAATGTCAATACCTAATGAATATTCTCTAATTTTAGCTAAGTACTCTTGGGAATTGCTAAGATACGAAGCACTAGTTGCACTACTTTCATAACAACCACCATCCAAAAATATACTTGACCTCACTTTATGCACTTAGCAGTTTCTTCTGCCCAATATCATCTATTATTATCCTTTGTCCCCACTATCCTAACCGACAGAGTTAGAGAAATTCCCAGATTTTTATCCTGGTCTATTATAGTTTGCAGATACACATTTAAAGGATAATAGGATATGAAATTGTTGTAGCAAAGCCCATGCACATCAAAAATCCAGGTCACTCCTATCGCAACATATTTAAACGACTATCGCTAACTATTGCAGCGCTAAATAGCCAGTACAGTTCTGATTATTGGGCTCACTTACAAATAATCATAAACTGAATATTATTTTAATTGTATCGTACTATAATAAAAAGATAAAGTTTAGTTCGAAAATCTAAGTAAATGTTCATGAATCAATATTACTCTTGATTTATTTTCACTTTAAAAGTTTTATTTTATTGCTGAACAGTACATTAGGATTTATAATGCATGCTTTAGATGTCAAATAATGAAGGTTTTTCCTATAATTTATTGGTTAATCTTAATATATCTGCAGTTTTGAACTAGGTTTTAATATGGCAATAAAATAGAATCTGTGTAGTATAGGTCATCACAACTGTATTAATAACTTTTATTAGGCCTTTATAAAATGGTTTTATTCTTTCCTACTTGGCGCTTTTTCCCTTGCTACGACGGAGTATGGAGAGTAAGGAGGAACCACAATCAAGATTCGATGGCAGTATAAAATGACAGTTTGTTCCACATCCTGCTCTTTTGCGACTGTTATCTGAATATCGAATCTTCGGATGCTGACCTTTTAATGGTTTTGTTTGATGCAGAACGGCGATGTGTCGGAGCGATTGGGGACGGGAGGCGTCGAGGACCAAGTGAAGACTATTAGGTAAGTTATTTTAGTCCCATAAAAGTTTCCACTGTAGATATTCTTTTTTGGGTATTCATGAAAGTTGGTCACAATGGCTCTTCTCCTCCAACTGCAGACATAATGGGCCATATGAAGAGATCAGATTGTTAAATCCGCTGGAAAACAATGTGAAATGCAATACCATCGGCGTTGGGTTCCTACTTAGATTGGGTTTAGACTGGCTAATGGGGCGTAAACAAATAACGAAATGCTTTTTGGGTGCTACACTTGAAACTCTATGAGATGATTAGGCAGAGCATGGAATGTCGTAATGGTAAAGTATGTAGACGCCCGTAGTTAACAACACCTCACTAGGCCATATGTAACTATTACCTGTGCTAATGCCACTTGTCCTCATACTAGGCGACTAATCCACGCACGTTTAGCGCTCCCGCTACTCGGCAACTACCTACCTGATCGTTATAAAACTCTTTTTAAGCTCTATTTCATTGCCTGCTTCTGCAAGCAACAACCTCGGGCCCACTTTTATCATCTTCTTTACTGTTGTAGATAAATGTATGAAATGGAGAAAATATTTTCGAATTCTGCAGCCTCACTCTGAAATTGCATGCAATACAATACGTGAGACGAGGACTCCTCAAAAGAATCCCCTGAAGAAAGTTTGCGAAAAAGAATTTTGTTGTCTAATTTCATGAGGAAGTTTTTTTTATTGTTGTCCTTGTTACGAAGAGATGTTAGAGATTTAAACTTCTATGCAATCTGTTAGCTCAACTCTTTTTGAGTAATTCTAAAAAAAATTACCCGTCGATAACGTACAACGCTTGTGGTAATAATTATAATGGGTTTCCTGTCTGTTCCTATACCAGTGAAACACGAAACCCTGTGGGTACTAGGCGTCCAAATAACGTGCTCGCATATTATATGATGCTCTACTGCCGAAAAAAAATCCCTGATACTTGATCACACTACACTGTCCCCATTTCTATACTCATATAACTAGCTACATTGAAAAACTCTTGAAAAGTTTTCAAATATTCTGATACAGGTATTCATTTTCTGTATTTTGTATTTTCGCGTTATTTCGATTTGAGACATACTCGTTTGTATTGTGAATGTGAATTACATCGGCCTGACATTATTATCGAGTTCCTGGTAATATTATTGAGCATGTATGCATATCTGTTATTTTTATCGGTACGGAAGAGTATGTCGGGATAGTATGATATGGTATGTGAAAGTAGGTGGTGAAAGTGTGAAGGAAAGTCGACGGATGAAAGGGAAGGCTTTGAGAATTAGAGTTGGACTAACAGAAGTAGAAATAGAAACTGGGCATAAAATAAAGAGGTTGATATTGCTCTCTATTCTGTTTGTTATAATGAGAGAACGTCAAGGAGTAGGTGGATGGAATAGTAGAACGTGCTAAGCCTACGTAACGCTACGTGAATGCATTAAATGACAAAGTCATAATTTATGGGGTAAGCATAGAAGCGTTGTCGTTGGGGGGTCTTGAAACTATTACTCTATCAGTGGCAAGGTTATTCCTTCTCGGAAGTGTTTAAATTGCCCTTTTCACTGCACACAGTAAGTAATGTAATGTGCTGTTCTCTGAATTGAAGTGCACTGAAGTGAGTGAAGCCAAGCCATGAAAACCTAAGCGAGATCTGTAAGTGAAGAGTAGATAGAGCGAAGAAACGGAAAAGTGGCAAAAGCTTTTCCTAAGTCTCCACTCACATCTGCATTTTTCTCTCTTCCATCTCCCCTCTCTACAGACATCTTTCAGGAAGCTACTGCCAGAAAACTCCAGCCAGCCAGCCACTGCCAACGTTTGGTTAACCTTAATCTACAGCTAAAGCCCTAAATTTCTGAATTAATTTTGTTTGTTTAGAATTAGTTAATAATAAATCTCGTGAAAATCGCCCTTTACATATCAGGAAGTTGTTTTAAGATTAAAAAACGTTATCTACTTTGCTACTGTCCTGAACTAGATTGATTGACTTTTATTTGATGCCAGGAAATTAATTTATTGCCGGCAGCTAACTTTCGAGGAAATAATTACCACAAATGGTACTAGTTTATATTTGACTCACGCTGAAATTACAAACTTGAAGCTAATGCAAGCAATCGTTGGAATATGTAAGAGTCGCGTTAATGCTTCTGCCGGCCATGGACATGCATTTTTTCATGTCGTTCTGTTTTATTCTTATTGTGGGGTTAGCTACATACAAAAGCAATTAGTTCTCGCATTTTAATTTTGTAGCGGCATGATATTAATAATCGGATGACAATGTTTTAATGGGATGTGAAATTGATTTACATGCAAAGAAAGAAAAAATTATTTTTTTTAAGAAATGGACGAAATTTTAAGTCGTTTAAAAAATTTGTTAGCGTGTATATTTAATAATGATTTATATTTTCCTGTAGGAAGTACGTTTAAGTTTCTGGCTAGAATCTGTTACATATGTAAAAAAGTTTTGTTGTATAATAACTTGTTTATTATCAGAAAATTGGGTAAAATCTCGTCTAATGGTATTTGGCTTGCTATTTGCCTTAAGAATGGTTTAGTTGAGCTGTATCAGCCGTCATGTATCGATTGTCGTGGGAAATTGTCGCTGTCTTTGTAGTTCGTTGTTACTTGTTCATTGCATGGTTCATGAATTCATTTGGTATTGATAGTTAGAGCTGAAAGGATGGCAAGTTGGACAGATGTAATTTAAAAATTTCTTGTCTGTAGGAGATGTGATTTAAAGTTAAACTAAAATGTAAGTTTAGGAAAATGGAGTAGCTAAGGTAATATAAAAATGGAGTTGAATGGGGGAGAAGTTTGGGGAAAGTTTAATGCAATATTTAAGATACCCAGTAGGGAAGAGCTGGAATTCGCTATGACACGATTCTGGAGAAAGTTACAGGTTTGTGGCTTGAGTTGGTGAAGGAGCTCTGAAAGAGTTGAAATGGCGAGTCTCACGAAGGCGAGTCAGCCAACCGATAAAGTCATTTACAAGCAGTCACTTCTCATGAATATTGTAGCGTTATCGTAAGTTCCTCCGTCGTTTTCCCCCGTAAAGAACTTGTTCAAAGGCAGAGAGAGTACTGTACTGCACTGCACACAGTTTTCAAATAAAGATAGATGTGTCTTCGTCTTGAAGGATTTTACAAGTTATCACAGTTAGCAAAGAAAAAAACCTGTGTAACTTTCATACGCAGCCCACTGCTATATGACAAACGAAAAGTCTGTCTCTCTCTCTGCTAAGCCATTTTAATGCGAATTTTCAAAGTTGAAAGTGGAAGGTGAACTGCCATCACGGAGCCTTCTTATCCACTTCTACATTTTTGAATTTGCATTTTATGCTTCTTTGACATTTCGCATTTGTGCATATACATATGAGTCGACAACAGTTCACGGCCACTCCATGCCACATCATCTTCAGTTCACTCTCCCACTCCACATACCTCCACATCCTTTTGCTATCAATGGAAATCTCTACCAAACTTTCCATTGTACCTGCCCATAGTGAAAATTCTTGACGCTTCAGCGTCTTACGTCTGAGTACTTTGTATCCCTACTGACTGTAATTGTACGAAACTTTCCGTCTATTTCGTCTCCTACTCGTTACACACTGTTGACTGACAGATTTTCGCATTCCAATAATGAGATCTTGAGACTTGAGACGTGATTAATACTAATGCTTGTTTCTAGTGCAACACTTTGGACTTCCAAATGATCTAAAACCTGACTTGACAGACAAATAAGCTGTTTCACTATCTATCACATCATATTTTGATAGTTATATTGCGTAAAGAATCATCGACGAGGTGATACAGTTTCCCTATTAACTGCTCTGCTATTATTATTGTCGTCTGTAGTCTTAGATCTGCTACAAGAAAATATTAAATCTTCTGATATATAATTTTGAACTTCTATTGATTCAATTACGTCTACTTACAATAAGACACTGACACTCACGTGTTAATTTCATGGGGATTTTTACTGAATAAATAGAGTATGATATGTTTTTGCAGCAGTTAGTATACTGAATGAAGTAAGACCTATAATCCTGATCCCAACTTATTTTAAATGCCTAGGCCATCTCTAATTATAAATTTGGAATTTTCTTCGGTTCATATCAAGCTAAATGGCCTTCTCAGCTCCATGACTGAAAACATGCCCAGTTCACCCTTTGAATACACAAGTACTTATATTTATAGTATGTAGTATAGTGTTGTGCGCGTTTGTATGCTGGTAGGTATTTCGGGTGCTCTGAATAGCTATCTTTGTTAGTAGTTAGGGGTCTAAGTCCTGCTTAGCCATCGCGTAAATCAGTGAGGCTGTACACATGTACACTATTCAGTAACTGGATCCACGTCTGGACTGTGAATTGAAAGGGAGAGAATGGATTCCTGAATAAAATTCGTTGATGGACTCTAAAAATGGGAGAATAGCAAGAGAAGGCAGAAAAGAATAGTTTTGAGTTGACGTTGAGAAAAGAAAGTCAAAAGTAAGTAGAGAGAAAGTCTGAAAGGAACTTTCTTCAATCACGAAAACAGAGTGTGATCTAACGTGACGTGATGTTGGACGTGATCTCTGTTCTATTCAGATTTCAGCTGACTTCACTTGCTTGACTCTATATTTTATTTGCAGGGCTACGGACTTGTACCCACCCGAGACGAGATACACACTTTCACTATTTGGCATGGCTGCTTCGACTTGACTTTGACTTGATGTACTCAATCGTGCCTTGCTAAAGTATTCCGTCCCACACTACACTCTATTCCTAATAATTTCTATTTCAACCTCCCTACACAAATTCCTATTACTTTCTCCATTTAAATCCGAGCCACCTCCATGGCTAACACTAGTTCACACTTCACCTCATTCTCCCCGTCCTATCTCTTTCTTTTTCCACTATTTTACCAAATTCAGTTAGACACTGGATGTCCAAACGATCCAATCAATCCAACTTTCCATCATGCAAACTTACAATTAGTAACATTTTCAGTATCTAGACAAACTGAGTCCTTACCTTGTAGTTTCCAGCCTGTAATTACTGCGCAATTAATCCCTTCTGAATACAAAATACTAAAATTAAACAGAGTAGGTAGTTTATAGCCAAATTAAAAATTACCGCTGCTAAACCCCTTCGTGCAGAAATACAGACTTAAAATTAGGTAAATGATTATGCGGCAATTCCTGAGACCATGTTTTTAATTAAAAGTTTCCATTCGTTATCGTGGCATTGGAAAAACTGAAACGTAGAGCTTTCCCTTTCTTAGTTTCTCAACGATTGAACAGCCAATTAATTGCCACAAATAAATCGTTAAAATGCCGATGGACTATACAGCAGAGTTCTATATTCCTCAAAATATTTTTCCAACTCAAAATAGCTCAATTAGTATTTCATAAAAAATTTTTAGGGATCACTTATGGATCGACCGAAAGATATCTTGCGAATATTGGGGCTAGGACTTGCGTTTATCGGAATGTAATTTAAAGCCGAGCTTTTAGAAATTTGTCTGGCAGAATTCTCACTTTTTTGCCTTGCCCATGATCGAGTTATATAGATAATTCCAGTGGATCCCGGAATCTTCACAACTAAATCTTCACAACCGGGGGTAGTGACGCTTCACAACCAGAGAGTGAAACTTCACAACCAGAGAGTGAAACTTCACAATCAGAGAGTGGAACTTCACAACCAGAGAGTGAAACTTCACAACCAGAGAGTGAATCTTCACAACCAGAGATTGAAATCACTATTTCCAAATTTTTACCTAACCTAACCTAAAAAATTTCAAACAAACTCCAATTTAGGCCATCTTAGTACACATACCCGTCACTAAATCCAATTGTAAAGCTTCATTCTCTAGTTTTAAAGATGATTTTTCTGGTTGTGAAGATTCACTCTCTGGTTGTGAAGTTTCACTCTCTGGTTGTGAAGATTTAGTTGTGAATATTCCATATACCAATTCCAGTAGGTGCGTGCACGAGCATGGTCTTAGCACTTTGTAAACTAGCTATTTTTAAATTGAGGAAATCAATATCTACCTGAAATTGTTTTACTAATAATATTGAAATATTATCAAAGTTTTTAACGTTCAGCAACCATTGCAGATAGAAGAGCAGAATGATAGAAGGGAAGTATGGATTTCAGTCGATTTGAATTGAGTATCAATATTGAAGGACAAGTCGTATGCTTGTGAATTTATTCCATGTTTTTATATTTCTACGCCTATTTCATATATAGAATGTTCAAGTAATTCTGTCAGTAGCAAAATCCATTCTAGTAATACGAATGTATCTAACTGCAAAATTGAGAAATAAATCGATTTGTTAGTCAGAGGAGTGGCTAGTATATTTATTCATAAAAATTCTCCCTTTGAGACTTGTTCAATGTTGTCTACGACTAAGGATTTCTTCTTCTCCACATTCAAATGCAGCTATTATATATTATTCTACTGTACAGACACGATATTTATAGCTAGGGCTAAAACGTTATTTTGCATGATTTTCTATGGCTATGGGACATTTTTTGTAATGCGAAGACCCAGAAACGGCAGTGTGAGTGAGTATACAGACAGAACAGTGTAACATTCTAAAATTACAAGGAGAGGAACTTTTTATCTCATCACACACATTATTTCCCACTTGCCATTGGAATCGTTACTAGCCAGTAATGGTTAAAAAAGGATATATGGAAAACTTCAATGTAGGAATATACACTTGCCAGTAAATATTCAGTGAAAACATAAGAAAAATGAGATAGGTTTTTTCGATATGGCCTGGAGTTATACACTTCGTCTGCTCACATTTATTCCCACTCATCGTTATTTGCTGACTGATCTAGTTTTGTGTTAGATGTTATACGGGCAGATATTTTACAACTGACGTACTTTTCAGCTCTGTTGCAGTTCGTTTGTATATTTTATCGAGCTCTCGAGCAGAATTATTACAAATATAAAGTGATAAGATATCTAGTTCAAGTTATAATGGAATATTCTATGCACTTTGCTACTACTACATCATCCAAAGAGAACTACGTTTTGTTCTACCGTGTAAAAATATCCAAAAAATATGCTCTCTGATCGTCTGATTTCATCCAGGTGTTCTCGTAAATGTAATTTCTAACATTATTAGATCTGTGAACGTGGGTCTGCAGACCAAAACATTTTCTTTGCAATAATAAACTAGTCAAAAGGGAGAATTTTTATTTTCTAGTGCCTCTGGGTTAAGTCTATTTTAGATTAAAATGAATAATATTGGAATAACCCAATGTTCTACTACTCAAAAATGTAATACATACCTACATCCCTTTCATACTAAATGCATCATAGCAAATAAGATGAAAGTAGAGCATCCTAAGAAGATTTACATAATCAGATAAGGCGCAAAGCAGATCAAATATGCGAGTTCTTAAAAGCAGAAGAGTTTCAAATGTATGTTTCCATCATTTCTAAATACTGTACCAATACAGACTATAATACGAAAATGTATATATTCATTACATTTCAAGTGTATCAAAAGTACACTTACATAATCCCTGTGTTTCCTAGAAATATATCTCGAAAGTTTTATATAGACTGTTACATGAGCAATCAAAATAGCAACTATGTAGGCAGGACGTAGGATTACAAAGGCATTATTAGATTCGCATTGCTTTCTATATTCGCCGTGAATTCATTACCTGTTGGGCCATGTCGTAATTCAAGGATTTTACCATTTTCTGACTATATTTATTTTTACGTATGAGACTTGCTCAAATATTATTATCTGTAGTTTGAGACAGAATATTGCTACTCTTAAATAGCGACCTTTGTTATAATCAGTTGGAATTGCAAAAGATCTAAAAATTTTTTTCTTAGCCTGACAGTAAAATCCCCAGCCGACTAATAATCACTTACATAGGCTTTTACTGTCAAGTGTAATAACAGTTTTTGAAACATACAAACTGCCAGTAAAAGTAAAATCCATTACAGAAAGAAAAGTAGGGAAGTAGAATTGAAGATCGAAAATGAATTGCTTCACACTTAGCTTGACAGTAGCATTAAGTTCTAAATGGAAATAAATGTAAGCTCTCCTTTTCACAAGAAATTACAGCCGAGCGGCTTCAACTAAGATACAAAAGTAGACAAGGCGTCAAAGTTGACAGAAGGAAATGACATTTGAAGTCAAAGTACTACTTTCGAATGTGTCAGAAGTTAGGAAACTCAGGAAGGAAAGATGACATCATTGAATTCACAGAACAAATAAGCAAACCCCTTGTCAGCTTCCTAATTGCATAAAAGATTACTCAACAGCCGAGAATAGCCACTTTATCGAAGCTTGTCAACCTCCAAACTTAAAACAATACAAATTGCAACGTTTTGCATCAGGAAATCTTGAAAGTACTTTTAATACTTATTTAAACTGTCTCAGTTTGCTTTCACTGACCTCCATATGACTTTGTATTCAAATTATATTACGTTCCCTAAATATACGAGTAGGTAACGTTTGTTTTACCCCTCGTGACATTTTAATAGCGTCCAGAGAAGAATCTACTGTACATATAGATGATTAGATTGTCTATTAGAATCTGTAATGGATATTGTTGCGTGTCATGATATTACAAATATTGCAGCATTCGGACATTCTAATATTCAAGCATAAAAGATCTTTTAAATAAGTCCAAAAAAATTAAAATTAATGAAAATGCCCATTCATTTATCATTTAGCTATTCGAAATATTTTCAAAATTTTATGTAAATACAGGATTTCGTGCTATTGTAATGTGGTGTCTCATGCACAAAATGCATTTATTGCTAGCACGGGTTTGCTTGAATTGGTAGCTTTTTTTCGTTTTGCGTACCATCAAAAACAGCTAAAAGATAGCATTTTGCCTTTTGAGGTAGTATGGACATGCAGCCATACAATTATAATGGGCCCTACGGTTCGAACTTATATGACATGATAATGACAAAAAATGTTATTGCCAAATTATACCACATTATATGCCATGATTACCAACGTTCAAGTAAAATAAGAATTGGAACAGCAAACAACAACTTTAAATAGTTATTCCACAGATGGGTGAAGTCTACAAAATGGTATAAAAGGAACAATGACAAAAATGCAGAAGGATGCTGTTTCATGCCCTGCTTTGCTTTACATTTATATGCAGATAATCACTGTCTGAAATTCTGGAATGAAAGAACAGTTATGAAAGTGGAGGAGGGCTTTTTGGAAGATCTTTTTTAGACTTGAATGCAGTCCAAGGAGATTTATCAATTTTTGTAATTGCAGTAGCATCTTTTGAATATAAATAATGGGAAGTGGAAACCCAGTTTGCAAATATCACGGACGAATGCCCCCACTCACGACTCTACTTACCTATGCTAACAAACGATGTTTTTTTTTGTTTCTGCACACAGCGTGACGAAGGGAAACACTTTATTCAACTTTGTCCAAATAGAATACGGTCGGGGGATAATGCTGACGTCGAAGGAAGGAGCGCGAGACGGTCCATACTCCGTGATCCTGCATAATTTTCGCCAAAGTGCAAGTATCACTCACAACATTCTACACAGAGCAGTTAATGCCCGAGTAAGTAAAGCTTAACAAAAGAAAACTTTTCCTTGAAAGCATCGAGCGATCTGCTCTTTGTTTCTAATACCGAAACTCCTTTGCTATTTGTGTAGCACAAATAACTAGGGCAAACTTATCAGTTCTCTTCACTGGATAAAATTTATAGACTTACGTATTACACTTATTAAGATCTTCAGAATTGAATTGCAAAAACTATTATTTCATCTGCATACTTAAACTTACTAACATTATCTATGTATTATATATGCATTAGGTACCTATTCAATATATTTGTTTTTGTTATTAGCAAGCTAATTCTATTACAATATTTTGGTATATATATGTATCTATATTACGCAGTTATGCCGTGCCAATTAAAAAGAAGATTTAGGAAACGTAAATAACCACCAAACATTTAATAATTCAAATAATTCATGTTTTTCTTATCGCAGTGTCTAGGTATAACATAATTTGTTCTTTCTTACTTAGTAGTAGGTAGTTTGGAAAATAAAGTAAAAGCAACTTTATTACAAGCAAGAGTTTTAATGAATACATCAATGATGTACAAGTTAGGATTATGATATGGTTATTGTGCGAAAACGTCTATCTGTCAAATAGATACCTATAACGACAAAAGCTAATTTTTATTTCAAACCAAAACTTGACCTTGCGTAACAAAGTTCAGTTTCAATAACCGCATCTGACGTTTCGAGTTGGCATGTCGTCGCCACAGTTGCTTTGGGGTAAGGTGCCGATAGTCTCTGGCAAAGCCATATTTTTATGTACCTACCTATAAGTCTTGAACTTGTTACAACTCGTTGCCAATAACCAATTTTTCAGAGCATACAGTTAGCTACCTTTTCCAATAAGAGCCCTAAGGATTGAAATTCTAAAAAAAATCTTGAATTGTATAATATTTTATAGGATGCCGAGTGGAAAATTGGAATTGTATTCTGAACATTTTCAAAATTTTGGAAGAACCACAATAGTTACTTTTATGGCAGCACTTAATAGCTTGCATTTACTTTTTGTAGTTCTGTTCGCACTCGAAGTTTTAACATACTTGTATCCCTAGTACGAATATTTAGATACATAAAATATGAACCACAAGGAGATACTGCCTTAGGCTCATCCCAAGTTGAAGACGGTGGCCTAAGTTTGAAATAATCTAGTTAGAAAATTCTGAACAATCTTCTCAACATATTGTCAGAATGTAATGGTTTTGATGATGATGGTGTTGCTTTTGTTAAAGTTGCAGCAATATTGCAAAGTAAGTTGTCAGTGTGTTAGAATAAGGTTAGAAAATATATATGTACGTATAAGCTTTGGAAAGAGTATAGAATAAACATTTTGTGTAGTTTAGTTTGGACTGAGTCGCATGCAAGTTTAGATAAGATAGATAAACTATGATTTTATCTCGAAAAACATTTTGTAGTTGAAAAATAGAGAGAAGTTATTTGACCACTTTGGAGAATTGAAAGGCTTATTGTGGGTTTGTGTTGCCATAAATGAAAAATGTGAGGATTGCGTTTCTTCAGATAGGGAGTTTGTTGAAGAGTTTTCTAGTTGTTTTTCTGGACTATTGGCTAGACTTGTGGTTGTGGGGCACTTCACTTTAGATTTAGAACTATACTTCAGTAACGGCTAGTGAAAGGGTCCATTTACACGGCTAGCAAATACGTAATAGGATTAGAAATGCCTATATCTTAAGAAGCGTAAGAAAAGAATCTGGCCTGAATTGCTTGAATGGTTGTTCCATCTTCAGCAAAACAAATACTCAGGGAATTTTGCACGAGATAACATTCCAATGCATCTCTTGCTAAAAAAATATTATTTTTTGTGAAAGATAACTCTTTATATTCGCTGATCAGTGCTGACGGTATACAGATGCAGATACACCACAATTCAAACGTAGATATTGTGTCACGTCATGTTAAAATTGTTTATTTTTTCCCAACAGCAAAGACTTGGCGATCAGGAAACGGACAAGAAATGGGTTAGTAAGGCCTTGGCTCCTATCTGCGAGCACGGCACCTTATTTCAATGCCAGGTAGCCGAGGTGAGAGATTCTTCAAAGAAGAAGCGCCGTTCCCACCTTGTAACTTACTGGGTTGTCGGAAGAATTTACCCGGATCAAAGAGAAGGCTACGTTTGCTATCAAGATACGCCAATGTCGCAAAATATCATCGAAATTGCTTTCAAATTGGCTCACAACATTACCTGATCTACAGTAGCTTAACTTTCCTGTTCCTTTTACCCCTAATAGGAAATCACAACAGATATACCTATACGACTTATTACTCGTTATATAGATAATCATTGTATTAGATTAGAAAATGTGCCGTTTCAATACAGTTTTTAATTTAGCCTTTAATGCAGCATCATCAAATTGGTGACACAAATACAAGTTCCAATAATAAATACTATGCATTCATTATTATTTAATTATACCTTTAAAGGGAAATTTTTGCCGCCAAGTCTTCTTTGTGTAACCGTTGTGTTATGGTTTATGTTCGTTTCATCAATTCAACTTTTTTAAATTGTTATTTTACATTTTATTGTAATTGATACAAATACTATTATACATTAATTAAGAATTCACAATTTTTAAAACAAGTACCTATTTGTGTTGTGAAGTGTGAGGATATTTACTTTACAGACAGCGAAAACTTTTTTGATAATAAAATATATATTTAGTAGTTAGCAAGGTAAATAAATAATTGAGTTGCGATTCGTAGGTATTTGTTATTTATATTTAAGTTTTATAAAAATGATTGCACAATTACAAGTGTCATGCAAAGATTATTTTTATGTGCGACTGCAGCTGTGACTGTCAGATTTCACGTAATTTATTGCCAATATGCCCACTGTGTCCTTCTATATAAATATTAAGCTCGTTTTTAAATCGAAATGAAATAAAGAAAGTAATTATTATGAACAAAAAACAATTTATTAACGTTGAAAAACATATTCGTATAGCACGCTACAGATCTTATTGACACAATATTATGTAGCTACACATAATTATGGTCTATATATATAATGTTATAATATTACAAAGACTATCTTGTGATATTATTCATTAGATCCGCACTAGTACATGTTCTCGTCGCATTGTAATGCAATATTAATGAATTATTTTATGAACATAATATTGAACAATAGTCTATTACATTTGTCAATTGCTATAATAATTTAATAAAAAACATTAGGGCCAACGGATTTGAATTTGCTGAGGATTTTCCAATTGCAACGTTCACGTTTTGCTGCTAGTGAGACTGGGCTATTTCCGAGAAGAACACGAGTATGTCCTCAATGGTAAATTCTAACGTGATTTTCGAGCCCGGATAACATCTTCCAATGAGACTTTCAATGGACTTGTACTGAACAATGAATTCTTCCTGCATAGCTCTCCAGACCACCTGAAAAATGTCCAGACATAAATATCAAGGGTTGAAAATGAGATTTTGTGCAGACAGTGTGAAATGTAGTGTCATCAACGGAAACACGATGTTCTGGCAGGGAATGAAATGGAAAGAAGGAGAATAGACGCATTCTGTCATCAAATTGCATCTCTGCACTGTCAGACTGCCAGACTTAAGCACTCACACTGTGAAAGTAAACGTAAGTTTTATGCTTGACATAATTCCTGTCAGAGTTGCAGGAGACAAGAGAAATTTCAGCCCTACACCTACTCACTACTCACTCACACTCACTCAGACGAAGATTGCCTTTAATGAACTCATTAGTAACAATAACGCACAATATGTCGCTAGACATGAATAATCTACACATGAAATGATACTGCAAATTAAATAGGCAAATGAAATGCAATCTAAGCATCACTACCGCTCTGGCACTGCTACTACTCACACTACTCTCATTGTTTTCCTAAATTACATTAGCCCAGAAAACTCCTTTCCATTGCATTACTTTAAATACATACACGTTATTAAGGCTTCCTAATTCCAACCTACACTGTAGCCTTCTTGGATTAGATTCTATAACTGCTAGTCACACAATCATTTTTACTTTAGCTACTTTAGAGATACTCCTCTGTCAACTTTCATTCTAATGGAAGAACTAAACACACGCCTTCGTATGACAGCAATGTTTATGCATCGTTTCTCAATATTGCCAGCAATCATTACTCACGTGCTATACTATACTGTCTATCAGTAGAAATACTAATGTATGACTTTAAGACGTTACTCACACTAAAAAAAGATTTTTCCTGTGAAAAAGTTGTATGGATTATCATTAGTATATGAGATATATATGTTATAAATAAGAAAGGTGTAGTAGGTATAGTATCATTTATACAAATATTTATAAATGACGGCTCACCAAAATTGTTAGCAACACAAGTCAAAAAAATCTGAGTGTATTCCTATGATATGTAAAAAGCAACAAAGTAATTTGCAATGTAAATACTTCTAAAAATCCCATGGAGAAAAACTAATCCTGTAGAGAAACCATAGACTGTAGTTTTTAGAAGATTGGGAATAGTTTAAATGAACATTCAAGGTTGCTGTATTTTGCTCCGGTGCAGTAACGCCACACTTTTCATGAGTTCCTAAATAATATCTGTCGACATCATCCAAAAACGTCTTTTAATCAAAGAACCAAACCGAGGATATTCAAAAGCCCTGATATTCCATATAACTGATATAACTCGACGTAAATCTATTCAGGAATTGCTCTGCATGAGAACAGAAATAGGACATTGAAGGCTTAGGGGCACCGTGGAATTCCCATTATAGGTATATGTGGTAGACTATGGAATATGTAACACTAGAGGCACATTGTAAAGCACTTTGCGAAATTCACGCAAGGATTATGCTTTGAATTGAAGTAGAAAGAGTTCCAGTTCACTTACTGCGGTTTCATCTGCTTTGGCCTCGAATAATAGCTAACGTGATTTGGTCTGACTTTACTTCTGTTTGTACGCTTTTCCGTATTCAATTACACTTTTGTCAAAGCCAAAATTGCTCTTTCAAAAGTTAGGAGACAAAGGCCAAACGCGTGCACTGAGCTAGCTCCCTCTTTTCCCTAGCAACTGGCGTATGCTACTGAGTAGAGTAGCCTTTCCTATGTATCTTAACATAACATCAATAGAATTCACAATTTTATCAAGAATGCATCGTGTATTATTCTGACACATGTGGAATCATTTGGAAGTTTTACAATGCACAGGGGCAGGTAAAAATGCTAAAGATTTCACTATTTATCCAAAAAATAGTGTTAAGTACTATCCTGGCGCACGAAATTCATAGATAAAAATAAAATATGGGCTTCATTTCTTCACTATCACTGCATATTAAATAGTGCTAGTATAAATTTATAAAAGAAATCGAGTAAACTTTTTTTGGTTTGAAAAGGAAATATAAAAAACACAATTTAAATGATTTGACATATACACATTTGATTATCTCTAGTATCCATAATTTCCAAATTTTCCCATGATTAAAAACCCATCGTAATATTTGAAGATCAGATTATGTATTCTGTTATTTCTGGCATAATAAAACCTTAGTGAGATAGCTATCAATCATAAATGTTAAAAACACCAGCTTTAGTACGGCCACATATTTTTCCAGCAATAACTGTTTAGGAAAGAGTTATCTTATGGGAATTGTCAACAATACAAAGGGACGGCAAGTAAAGTAAGCAGATGAAGGAGAAGCGGAGAAAAGAGGAATTGCTAAATCTCTTGTCTGTTGAGGGAGAGATCAGAGACAAGCAAATCGCTGAGCTTTCTTTCTTATTTCTCTCTATGATTGGAATAAGAAAAAGATGAGCAGAAACGTAGCACAACCATCAGCAAAATACAGAGACAGGGAAAACAAGACAGTCGGACGGAGCATCTCTTTCCATGTCATGTCCAATTTTCCTGTTTTTTGGTCTAGCCAGCAGTAAGCTAACACCTCTGAACCGTGCGAATACAGAATGTGTAGGAACACCGAAACATGATGAGCATGAACATTCCATCTTTCTTACCACTCGTCATCTTCCCGCGACCAACTCAACTCCAATCAAAACAAAGTCACTCAACAAAAGCAATCTTCTCAGATCTCCACCTAATACTACATAAGTACCTAATGCATAAAAATATACTGCCCGGTAGGCAAAATCATCATCCATCTAGTTCAACTTCCAGTTGTTGCCACCCTTTCAAAATTCCAAAACAAAACTCAAAGGCATAAATCCCAGAAACAGAATTACGGAAAACCATTATCAACATCATGATCAACTTGCCAAATACAATGGAAAACCGCTCATAAAAAATAAAATATCTCATGTGGCCTATCTAAACAGTTGAAAAACCGTTGAAATAGCCAGCAGGAAAGCTAGGTAGTTAGACAGGAATACAAATGATGCAATGAAAAGTATGTAGTCTCTTTCCTGTCTCCAATATCTAAAAGCAAATTCGTTCTACATGCACGAAGACAGTACA
>JAAAYG020007289.1:0-26261 GCA_009936455.2 Tomocerus minor | reverse complement strand
AGAAAATTATTAGGTCATGACCCTGTAATGGTAGTGACCCCATAATAGAACTTAGTCTTCCTTTTGACCTCCAGATGGCACACAGAAAATTTGAACGTTGTACTTCAATCCGTTCAAAAGATATCGTGCACAGGGACAGACAGACAGACATAACAGATCCATACAGCGTGACTACGTCACTCTGAATAATAATAATATATGCAAAAGGCAACAAATAGTTCATTCGAACTTAGTCAATGCACTACAGACTTCATGAACATCAACGCAGGGGCATGAACATCGATTGGATTAAATGTATGGTATTTCGATACACAAAATAAAAATTTTGCGTGAGCAAAAAGGCGCCTTTTGGACTTTTTTCTTTAAAATCGGGCAATGGGAACACTACTGGATATAGATTATCCAGTAAATTACGTAGGTATCAGTTATATTCCAAAATGAATGAAATGCACATGATTAACGGCGAATTTGATTTACAGTGAAAAAGACAGTAATCCAACGTATTCTGGTTCTCTGAGATTGTTGACATCATTCCGACATAGTCTGGTTCTCTGAGATTGTTGACATCATTCCGACATAGTCTGGTTCTCTGGGATTGTTAGTGCTATCATAACAATGCGTTAATATAAAAGGCCATGGGGTCATCCGACATTGACCCCATTTTCTATACAGCTCTTCGCTGGGACCCCAAGTACACATTTGTAAAATTTGAGTGATGTGTCTTAAACCGTTCGTGGGTTATGGGGCTTTCACACTGACGGACGGACAGACACGGCATTCCTATAAAGTAGCTACCGCTACTTATTCCCATCCTTCTTATTTCACTTTCGAACTAGTGGTTTGAGCAATGTTTTTTTAACTACTTCCGATAGCACAAAAGTATCTTGTCACACGTAAATGTTGCAGGTCTTTCCTTAAATTGGAGTATTTGACCTGTGTTGTCAGCTAAATAAATAAGTTGGTTGTAGTAAGGCTGCGCTGTTGTTGCACAGATACCTATCAATACATTTCATTTTAATTAGATTTGATTAGGTCCCTCGAATCGGTATGGTGCTGGTGTGTGTATACTGACGGTGGGAATTTTAAAAATTCATTAAAAACTTAACCTCTGCCTTACTTTAAACAATAGGTCAAGATGTAGACGTCTCTGGTTGTTGTTATCATTCTTCGGACAGTCATTCAGTCACGTCATGCCATAGTCATCTTTGGGGTGAAGCGCACCTAGCTCTACATCTGAGGCATCAGGCATCCCAGGTCCCAGGTTACAATTCTATAGTTACACCGGTAGGTATTGTCATTATTATGCTTTTTTCCACAGCAATAAACAGTAAAACTACATTGAAATTTTATTCCTAGCTAAACACGAATGAAGTGCCATGGATATGGCAAAGAAAATTTACAACTGGATTAATGCACATACGAAGCTTAGCTGGGTCAAAAATGTTTTTTCTATCGTGGGGCCACTTCATTGAGTTAACCATGTTATAGGATTATATCGAGGAAATACTTTTAAGTCTGGGATTTTCTTCCTCAGAATTCACTTCTATTTCTTTGAATAGAACTACATGAAGTATTAAGAGTTTTATGCAAAAAGTTGACTGTGATTGAGCCCTAAAATATTTGCAACAAAATTTTATTAAACTTCCATAACAAATAGTGGCATAAATTGAACATAATATTCAAAAGATTTAACAATAGAGACGGAAGGGAATATTATGAAATATTTCTAATAAACTAACAGAATTATGTCACACAAAGTTCGATGGCGTGCCATAGGTAAATTTTTAAGTCATATATTTGGCAGACACGCAATTTGAAAGTATGTGCAAAATAAAAATACATTTTTATATTATTATAAGGAAATCTCATTAAAAATATTTATGCATTTTAAACAAGGACTTTGGTGGCCAGTCCAACTGGGGCAGCAGCAAGAACGGTTTGGGCAACAGCAACGTTGTTTCTGGTGTTGGCGACATTAGCATTGAATCCGTTGATGGCATCGGAAGTGTAAGTGACGGTACGGACATGACCATCGGGCTCAACAAGAGAGTATTGTCCTTGAACGCGGTCTCCGTCTCTCGTTTCAACTTGACTTTTTTGATCTCCGGTGATTTGGTCATTTACGGAGTAGCCGAAATTGTATCTTGGGTGAAGATCGACTGGCTCAACTAATTAATCCACAAAAAAACAACAATTAAAATTTAAAGAAGTCTGTTTTAAGCAATCGAACTCCACAATTTAATTACAATTATTTTAGTCCGCTATCAATTGGTTTTAAATACCTGTTAAGAAGTGGTGGTAACTAATACTTTTAGAATTTAAAATTGTTGTGAACGAAAAAATTGTTTTAGTTGACTAATATAAAACATGTTTCGACAATGTAGAACCATTTAAATTAATTTCGCTAATAGATTTAAATTATTGATTAATTCAACGGTAATTTCCCTTCTAAAGATTTTTTCGAACTTTAGTGACTCTATAAGTACGTAGCTTCATAATTAAAAACTACATATTTTCTTAAAAAACTAATCGCTTACCTCTGGCAGCAACAACAGAATTGACAACTGGTACTTGTTGGACGAGTGGACCTGGAGCTTGGTGAATGACTTGGTTGATGACTGGATTATGTTGGATAAGTGGAACTTGTTGGACGACAGGAACTTGTTGCACGACTGGAACTTGCTGTACGACTTGTGCTGGCTGAATAACTTGTTGAACTGGAGCAGCCCCAATGACGCGTTGCACTTGGACAACATTTCCGGCTGGGTTGATCACATTTTGAATTTGACGCACAGCTCCGACTCCGACAACGTGTTGAATTTGTTGGACAGCTGGGGCTCTGACGACTTGTTGGACAACAGGACCTCTAACTACTTGAACTTGTTGGACTCCAGGATTTACAAGAACGGGAGCGTGCGCGTGTTGGAAAACTGGAGCTCCGTAAGTTACTCCGGTGGAAATGACTCCAGCGGAGGCGTATCCGAAGATGGCTACCAACACGGCGATCTGAAAAATATAAATGAGAAAAATTAATAAATAATTATTTTGATTTGAAAATTAAATTAATTTCCGTTTCGAAGTTTTAAGTTCTGTTTGGGGAATTTTAATAAAATTTAGAACCTTAATCATCATGAGTTTTGATATTTGATTGAGGAACTGCAAAGCGAAGATTGACAGTAAAGTCTGGTGTCCATCAGAACTATTTATACAATTTATTCTGTGACATTGACCACAAATTTAGAATCCTTGTTTTTGAAAATAAAGTTGAGTGAGACGCAATTTATTACTTGTAGACAGATAGACTTCCACTGTTTTTCCATTTTTACTTGCGTTATTTTTGTTGAATGAGTAACATTTATTTGTTACTAAGGAAAGAAAAATTAAAATAATTGTATAATTCATCTGATTTTTGAAAATGAGAATTTTATTTACATTAAATAGCATCATTAGTGTTATAAGAAGGATAAACCACATAAGTTGTTTATAGTGTGTTGGGGTTCTATAGTTAGCTCTACACAAATGGAATAAAACAACAATTGTTTGGTGTATTTCAATGCAAACAGTAGCTTTTTAGATTAGGTATACTCAGATGTATAAAAATAGAGATAATCAAATGAGATAATGTAGTGATAATGATAAAAGATAGTGATCTAGTGATTTTTTCTTGTAAGGGGGCATTTCTGCTTAATAAATAGTAGTTTCCTGCATACAATAAATGTTAGCTGTTACATAATTTAGCGTCCTATCATATACAGTATATAAATATACTGATAATAATATGGGAACCTTTGTTTACCTAATTATATATTATTATTATCCGCATATACATACAAATCTGTAGATGTAATAGTACCTATTATTGCTGCATCATATCAGAATTAGATGTAACTGAGAGTGATTCACAAGGGCATGTACTCCATGCACGTATAGAAAGCGTTAACTTAGCTTTAGACCATGTACTAAAGACAAGGTAACTAGGTAACGTGCATATTCAATACCAACAAGCTGTTCCGACAAGTTTTTAAATGTACAGATACTAGATATAATAATAAGGTATCCGTGATTGGGAATTATTTGAATGGGATAGCTACGTTGCTTTACTACTTCCAACCGTTAGCAATCACTTGAGACTAACACCTTTAGTTCTATAAAAGATCACAAAAATGCGAATTATTTTTTATGGACAGAGACAGCAAGGTAAATTCCACTTTAATATAAACCATTAAGCTTAACTTAAACATGTTTATTCCTATTTATTCCTGATCATTTATATGGAAGTGAGAAAATTACACTCGAAACCTTTATTCATATATTCAGCATCTAGAATGTATATAATAGAAGTTATCATAAGTTAATTGACATGTACCTAGTTAATGAAATATCGTTATCGGAATCATTTGAATTAGGTACTTTTTAAAATCATGCAAAATAGTTTATTTTGTAAATTAAAAAAAAATCATGAAAAGCTGCAAATTATATTTTTCTTTGAAAGATGTCGTATCCCAGAGAATAGAAGGATTTACAGCTCATTAATTGTCGTTTGATTATTGTTACATGGTTTACATTAGATCGACACTTAAACATTTTATTAAATTTTATAATATTTTTTCTTCCATGATCAGACGTCAATATATCGATTTATGTAAATTATAAATTATAATAAAACAGTGATAGAGAAAAATTGTAGTTATACATATAAATGTCTTGTATTTAGCAGAATCCAAAACCAATTAATATTATTTTAAAATACTGAATGAAAATAGAAATTCCACCACATTAAAATAAATGTACCTAGAATCTGTTAATATTTACACCAACCCAACTTTTTAACTTCCTTTCCTATTCCGTGGATTAATAGCAACAGTAATTCCCGTTTGCAGTTTTAACGCAAATATTTATTGGGGCAACCTTCATTTGGAAGTGCTCGCTGGCAACCGCTAGTGCCATCACAGTAAGGAAGTGCCAATATTTCGTCAACTACGAAAATTAAAAACAGTTAGTAAAAACGGCAATTACTTAGTGTTAAAATTGTAATTACAAAACATTTTGTGGTAATTTTGTACCTCCTATTTCGGCATCCTGAAACGATGAACCAAATCTGGCGCCATTCGTTCCTATATATCAATAAAAACCACAAATAACCACCAAACTAATTTCAACTTCAACTTATTTACTAATTTAAAAAAGTTCTTACCGTAAAAGAACGCAATGCATACTATAGCAAGAATGAATGTGAACCTCATAGTGAAGAAATCAATCAATTAATATCAACAGGAAATAAATCAAGGTGCAATTATCAAACGATTTAATGATGCTTCGTTAATAGACCACAGACTTTTTATTCTCGAATTGACATGTAATCAATTAGTTTGTAATGCTGTTGGTGTGAGTATTTTTCTACTTTAGTGCTAGTGGATTTAACATTCACTCATGTTTCTATGCTGGTATATGGTTTAGTTGTATATTTTCAGAGTATCGAGTGTGCCGTATATGCCGCCTGCCGTTTATTGCCGTAAATACCGCACGATTTTTAATTGCGGCATGCCGTAAAGGCCGTAAATGTATGTATATATGTAAATTATACATACATACATCATATTTACGGCATTTACGGCTTTTGCGGCATTTATGGCAATTACGGCATGCGGCAACAAAAAATTTATACTCTGTATATTTTTAATGATGCAATTTATCTCATTCATTTCTTAAGCAGGGTACATGTATGTTCTAAAAATAATAGGAATTGTTGACCTATTTGTGGATGAAAATATCACATTCAGTTAATTAATAAAGCAGGTTGTATTTTAGTAAAAATGAAGTGGGTGTCGAAAGTCGACAGGTAGGATACGATTCACAGAAATTGATTTTATTTTCAATGTTTTCAAATAGCATTACAGATAAGTGATCTGCTTTTCCATCAACATTTAATGATGAAACTTTTAATGTCTATTGCGATATTTTCCTTGTTATTTCATTTATTCCGTTAAATTTTTCAGTTCTAAATCTACTAAAAGAATGGCTAATATTTAGGGAATAATAATTAAAAATAGGTTTGGTTAGCAAATAATTACATTGGTATTTACCTATTCACTAATTACATATAATTTGAACACAGAATAGTAAGTATGAAAATAATTTGCCGCTATTTCTAAAAATGTATTTGCAACATGTGCGTGGTTGTACAAATTTAATATAATAATGTATACATTAATCCTGTATAATTCTTGCTTTAAAATAATTCAGTTTTTAAAGTTTATCAACTAAAAACTATTTATTTGCAAGGTTTGATGTGGTAGATAATAGTTTTGTTTTAATTGTTTTTCTGTAATTCATCATGTCTAGATCCTTTTTGTCAAATTTCGTATTTGTCAAAGACTTTTCCAATTTAAGACAGAAGCAACCACAGTCATACGTGTTGGTTTGTTGAGGAAGCCTGTCTACAATAGAGAGACTCCACTCACTCTGTTTGTGGGGCGTTACATTTTGTAAAACCGAAGTTAGCTGTAAAAAGCACTGCGACATATCTGCATTTGTAAACATAGAATCAAACACTCGAATATTTTTTGTGTTCATCAAAATTTCAATCAAAATCCAATGATTAACTTTAAAAAATGGAAGGTAAATGATAACATTTGACATTTCTTCATCAGGTCTGCTGAATAACTCAACTGGAAAGAAATCCGGAATATTTAAATAATTTCCTGTGTGGTCACACCAGAAGAAATAGGAGTTTAAAACATAATGGTAAGATTTTCCATGAGTAGAAATAAGGACATTTGAGTAGGCATTTATCACTTGGTCATCCAACCAAGCTCCATAGTCTAAGGAATCTATAGAAGCTTTCCCTCCTTCAATCCCATTAACTGAGAAGAGAATACTGTTATTTACCAATTCATCAGATTTCCCGACTTCAAGCTGTCTATCGCATACATCTACATTAATACGTTTCTTTAAGTTATTACAAATGTCCCTTTTGTTATTTTTGTAAATGATTGTTTTTACATTATTAGTTTTGTCGAAACAAGTTTCATTAATTTCTTCTGTCTGTAAAAAAGATTTAGTGTTATTTTCCATTTTAAAACTCCAAGTCAAAAAAATTGGCATGTTGTAGCTGAAATAACTTTCCCCGTACCAAGAGGTCATCATTGAAATTGTGAAACATAAATAGTCTTTGTTGCAAATAATTCTGTTTGGAACATGACAAGAATCATTGAATTCATCAAAACTTCTCCTTTGCGTCAAGTAGTTGGTTTACGCTTTACACCCTAAAATCCAAAAAAAATGACGTTCATTGAAGCATTTTCACACGTTCTACATAAATTACAGGAATTGCTTTAAAAGTGCAAGAAATTTTTAGATTTTAATTGCAAGTCAAATAAAAAAGTTTGCTGTTACTGTACCATTTATGATCATTCGATTGTTGTCGAAATTGGAAGACGATAGCAAACCTACTTCAGAATACTTGTTGGATGCTCCACTTTTATTTAATTTAGGTTAATTTAGGTTTAATCAAGTTTACTTCAATTGTATTTATTGACAATAAATATCATAATGACTTATGTATGCCAAACCAATTTCAAGGTAAACATTTCTGATATATTTTTTATCCATTTATCTTATTCGGTTAAGTTTAATCGGTAACACACGGTATTAATGCGTTTGATTTAAGTTCATTTTTATTAAAATAAAATGGAAAGTTATATGAGATTTGAAACAATTTGTCTAAAACAACATATTTCAATTGTAAATTACAGTGTTTGCTTTTATTAAGTATATTTTTTGACATTTTGCCAGCACTGGATTAACACCCTTTGCAAACTACGCTTAAACTTTGAAAAAAAGGTTTCCGCGGCCCACTAAAGATCTTCGCATGCAGCTCTATTATTATCATTTTATTTCATCATTGCGAAATGAGGCTATTTGCTTGAAGAATGAAGTTAATGATGTTTCAAAAGTGCAAATGTTACTGTGAAAAAAATTAAATGCCTATTCCAAGGGAGGAATATGCATAAAAACTATCATTTTGATAATAATATTGTTTTATTAGATTCTGAAATAAGTTTTTATAGTACAGAATTTTTATTGCAATTCAAAAGATTGAAATCAAACGCAATTGCTGTACCATTATTGCACAAGGTAATTAACTTATTCCTGTTTACCAGTTTATGCATGGTCAGTTAGATAAAACGTCTCACACTTCAAATTGCGTGCTTAAAGCAATATCGAAGTGATAAACCCCCTTTTAATCATAACGAAATTCTGACATCCGCAGGATATACAAGAACACAATTAAATCCGTTATCAGAGCCAGAGTCTATGGTAAAAATGTTGTTTTGCGAGTCTGATAGATGCTAATAATTAAATTTTTATCACTACTGCAATCCAAAAGAGTAATTATAATGGGGAGGCCACTTTACTGTGTCAATTTTTATGAGTGTAAGCAGACCACTGCCAAAACAACCACGTTGCCTTTTGTTACTTCTTTGCATTGACACAAAACAATGATCAATGGGAGAATAGTTTCGGATATTTCCATTACTCACTCGAATTTGTTGGACACTTGCAAAATAGCTGGAAATGGGAAACTGGGAAATGGGACGCAATAAATGGGAAATTTGTTACCTCCTGGGGAAAAGGTCTCTATTTCATCCTTAATTTTTCTATTGCCCATTTTCCCACACTTGTTTGAGATTTAGCTTCCACTTTCCCCACTGGGAAATGGGAAATGTCCCACTAGTAGTGGTATTTCCCATTCGAAACCTTCAATGTGAGGATATTGATGATTGTATTAATGACACAAAGAATACTCAGGTAACACTAAAATAATGCCCATGTCTTTGTTACGACACTAGTATAATGTACATGCGAATTTTTATCGTGTTTAGTTAATGCTCTATAGGGTCTGGCTTGTAGGCAGGGGGTCCAACATGACATTTCTATTGTATTTTATAATTATACTTTCCATAATTTCCATTAAACATGTCCGTTAGTTCGTTAAATTAAATGTACAGTAGGTACAATCTAATTTACGATATATTTACGATTATTTTGCGGGATCTCCTTTTATTTTAGATGAAGATCTTCTCGTTTTGCTAGAAACAATAGCTTCGCCCACAAAATCAAAACTTTTGTGATAACTATTCAAAAATAATTGCCTCATTTGTGTTAGTGTGTACTAAACATGCATACATCAGTGAATTAAACCGCTATAAAAGAAGAAACTTTACTCACTATTGATCAATATTGCCTACGTACTTTATAATTCACATCCAAATATTAAATTGTACATTTAATTGTAAATTTTAAAATAAAATGACGGTTTTCCAAAAAGTTGGAACTTTCTTTTCCATTATTGTCTTCTTTTGTATGTTTTTTGAGTGTACAACAGCAGCACCTTCAAAGGACTACTCAAATATCTGTACTAATCACCCACCCACCCAGACGGCCAAGACTAACAACGAGAGTAAATGGGTACTTTTTCTTGGAACATTTGCTACAAATAAATACCAAAATAGCTAAAATAATTATTTGTTTCATTTGTTAGTTATTCAATTAAACGATTCTCTTTGTGAAATATAAATAAAAATCAAGAAGCTAAATAATGCGGCAAAATGTATTTATTCCTATGGCAAAATTTTTAAAATTGTCTAATAAATTCATAATTCGCAAATATCTTCAGTAATAATATGAGAATCAATCATAATAATTTATATTTTTATAATATCTAATCATTATTTCAATTTAAGGACAATATTTTAATTTTATATCCCTATTGGAAACTATTTTAGACAACTTCCAAAGCCCTATTGTGTTTTATATTATTTGTTTTAGACAAATGAAGAGAAAACGAAAGAGAGGCACGTTCATTTTGGCAGCAAAAATGCACGAGTACGTATTGCAAGTGTCCTCCAAGGCAAACCTGTGGATGACGCAAAGGAAGATTATTCCAAAATGTGTCCAGCTGCAATGACCTCATACAAAGAAGGTCATGCGGAGGTTGATTTCTTTGGTTATGGATCGAAGAAGGCAGATTACATTTGCTCTGTTAAGGAAGGCAATACAGGAGCCTTGGACTGTGCATTAATACATTCAAACGGTTATAGTAAGTGTTTCTGGCCAAAATATGCAGTTAATTCTAATTTCTTTGCGAAATATTTACGTTTATATTAGCATCACTATAATTATAATTATAGTACCTACATCATTATACCATTATTATGTCTCTTTTCTGTATGGGCAATCGCTTAATCAGAGCTTTTAAATTTTTACAGCGCTCAAGGCTGTGGTGTATCCGCATTACGAATCCAGAGCTATTAGCAGTACATGGTGCTTTGAAGATGGAGAGGTTGGTTGGATCATTTGGTCAACACACGATGATATTACTCCAGAAGAAGACAAAAAAATGATGGAATACATAAAGTCCATTGGATTTGAGCCAGCAGACAGAGTAGCAATGACAGATCCATCCTGCGGAAATAAGTTCAGCTCGTAAATAAATAGTTTCGTTTGGCATGAAGTCTTGAGGTGGGGGAGGAGCCAGTAAGAAACAAATTTTGATTTAAGGAGGGGTTTACACGATTTCCACGGACGATTCAAGGAGAATGGCCTAACTTAGAGCAATCAAATAAACATTTTTGAAATCTGCTCATATTTTTCGAGGGCACATGTTTCCAACATTTTCAAAAATAAAATTCTGTATAAGAAAAATTTGGGGTTTTTTGGAGTGGGGGAATGCATTCAAAACATGCATTTTGATTTTTATCGTATATTTAGAAAGACAAAGTTTCAAAAGTCAAAAACATGTGCCCAAGAGAATTTTTTTCTTCTTTTTTTGGTATTTTTGTAACTTTGTACGTTATCTCAAACTGTCGGAATCATCCCTGGAAAATTTTCAATGTCAAAATTTGGCTATTTCCTGCGACAAAAGTTGCGGGAGCAAGAAGGGTACATGCATCTACTGTGTGTTGTGTTACTTGTGCTGTCTACTCACCAACTCATCATTTCAATACATTGCATCACTAGCGCAAACTAATGCTACACAGTTTCCACTTGCACCCTCACTTTTAAACTTTTTCGCATCTTTTATAATATGCCTAAATCGTGTAGACCTCTCCTTAATTGATCGCAATTTTTAAATTGCTATCATTTTTCTATTTTGTGTGTCGTATACTTGATCATAAATAGTACGAGTAGTGCTACGTAATAATAGATTAACATACAATTATTTTTCTTTAGCTTTCTTCGACTGCAATTCAAACTTTTGGGAAATCAATAAGACACATATTATGCCTGTTTTGCAAATAATTCTACAAATTCTATTGGCATTGAAATTCGTCAAAGGCATTTTAAAGTAAAAAAATAATACTGAGATTTGCATAATTTCCGGTAATTGGAATGGTCTATCATAAAAATGTCCTATTTTATTGATAAAAATAAAATATTAATGAATTGCATCAATGCGTTTGTGTGTTTGAAGATTTTTTTCTATTAATAAATATCAATAAATATAATTCACATTCTGCCATTCCAGTTGGAAGTATAGAGACGTCTTTTTGAAATTAAATTTCTCAAAAGGAAAAACTCTCTCATGTTGTCCCAGATTTTTTTCCCCTCTTTTTTAATTTTTTTTCAACACTACGTTTTCTCCCAATGCGGAATTCGTTTTTTCTGATTTAGCATTGTACTGCATTTGAAAAAGCATGCATAAAAACTTGTTACATAATATTATAAAAGTATTAGATGCTGGCTGCTGGATGAAGGCTGCTTGCGGTATGCGGAATCTTGCGGGAAGAGCATGTTATTTTCCTTACGGAAAAGGTTTTCCAGAGAATGATTCCTTATGGACTTTGTAGACCGCAAACTTAAAAGGTGGTGCAGGTTTTTATCGAATAAACTACAATGCGGACGAATATTACGGAATATCATGATCGGATATTGTACAAATTTCAAAGCTTCCGTTTTTGTAGTTCACCTAGGTAATTTTCTACACTTTTCCTCGCGCCTAAATTGTGTTGTGATTTTGTTCACCCATTCTATAACATTAACAACTACCACCTAAAATGTGCCAACGTTGACTTGTTTCGGTTTACCGCTAGTTTTAGATTTTGAGTAACTCAATTTATGTTTTTCCACAAAAAGTATTTCGCAAAGCTATTTTCCGTGCAACTTTCAATCAACCGGTTGCATTACAGCATATTTTTTTTAAGTTTATGCGTAAGTTCATTTCACTTAATTAAAAATGCCATTCATTTCCACCATTGTTTTTAATGTATTGTTATGAAATTATTTCGTTCGCTTCAATAATATACTGTAAAATTCTGTATTTTTCTTTTAATCCATAACGTAAATCATCGTGTACATAGATTGTAAAATGGTAAAAATTCGTCCAAGTTCAAAGTTATAAAATTTTGAATTTATTGTAATGGATAATTAACACAGGTTGGTTGTTGTTGAAGTAAAGTTGTGAAAAATGCACGCTGATTTGCATTAAATTATTTATATAGATAATTAATAATCATTAAAATGCAATTTGAAATTATTTTGTGCTAAAAATTATTTCCCGTTTAACCATTACAGATGAAAAATTTCTCATGTACCTAATCATTTCAGGATACATAATATTTTTTACTTCTAAAGATAAGCATCGTTCTTTCCAAGAGACTATTATTTATAGTGGATTTAATAACAATATAAATATGACAATATTGTATACAGTGAAAACCTGTTTTTGAACAGTGGTAGCCATAACCAATACTACCATACAATGTAATGGATTTCTTGTTTCAAATTGACTCTTATGATTTTGTTTTATATTATTTGTAAATTTTAGTTTTGTAAAAAGTGTATATATACTTTGCGCCTTCTATTACAGATTTGATTTTTGGAGAGGTTATAGGAGCCGTAAGGTCAATTTCCTTTCATCATAAATGTTGGTAAGTAAGTCCTTATAATTATGAAGCAAAATGAGTAATTTGTCTATAAAACATCCATTTATTATTATTATTAACGAGATTTTTGTTTTATATGAAGTCAACCATTGACCTCACAATCAAGTATTTGATTTATCTCCAAGTTATTCATGTACGCTATGTGATGTTTTGTGTGAAAGTGTAAAACAATTTTACTGGCCGTACAAATAGTATTTACTTAAATATTTTTTTAAACGTTACAGACTTCTAGAAAATATTATAGATAGCTTGATTGGGGGATTAAAATCCTGGAAGCAAATTTTTTTAAATCCTATTAATTTTTGCGTGTAATCGAATGATATTATTAACGTTTTTGTCATTTTTTCGACCATTATTGTCTGTAAATTTTTAATAGAATTAATATCTTAAATCATAAATAATTTGTTATTTGATTGAAGAAAATTAAATATTTGGAATTGAAAACTATATACGAAACTAGTTGACTTTCTTGGGCTTACGTACAAAAATATCCAGAATTGTTGATCCTAATTGTGTTGCATTACAGACTCTCTATCTGCATCTGCTGAAACGGCTGAACAGGATACCATAACATACGGAATAGAAAGATCATTTTCCGTATGCTGAAAACCATTTGTTGTGGAGCAGAACTTTAAAGGTGGCTGCAGATTTTATGGAATAAACTACATTGCGGACGAATATTACGGAATATGGTGACAGGATATTGTACGCATCTCCAAGCTTCTTTATTCTCCAAGGTTACTCTTTCCTATCCATCGGAAATGCTTCTTTCCCGCCGCCGATAGAATTACTTGATGCTACACATAATATAGGAAACCTAAATCCTGCGTATAGTGTGTACAGTTAGTCTTTCACGGAAGCGCAATGCTACAACTTCATAACGATAAAACTCTCAGCCCAATGTTGAATGTTATTATTTTCTTAAATATACTTCATGGTTTTTAATTTCTATTTGGATCATTCTCATTGGATCATTTGCCGGTTTTCAGTGTTTCATTTTGTTAGAAACCAAGCTGAATAGGTAAATAATTTGTTAGTTAATTATTGCTTTTGATTTTGGGAAAATAAATTAATTGTCATCACTGATCAAGATTTCCGCAAACAAAAATATAAAATGACCAAATCCCGCACATTTGTATTTACGCGATAAACAAAAGATTGATTTTTAAATTAAAAAGCTGTTTAATAGACATTATAGCCCACCAATTTAAATCCAAATCAAAACATATCAAAATATTGGTTTAGTATGTTTTGATATTCAATATTATCCGATTTTGTGTTTCAGAGTGCAACAGCGAGCGGGACTGTGAAAAGACTGCTTGAACTTCTGCAGTGGCCATTCACCCACGAAAACATAATTTTGCTCTCACTCCTCAATAGTAAGAAACCCTATTACATTTTATTCTTTAAATAATGACTCCACATACATCCATTTTTTAACAACCAATTTTGATTTTATTTCGAAATGAAAATTATTACGATTTTCAGTGTTTAAGGGTCACTGTAATTCATGTATTAAATACAATTTCAAAACTGCCAGACAGGTAGAAAGTTCCTTTACATGGGATATGATAATTTTAAATTCCAAAAACGGCTATTGCCTAATTCATCAATGAAAATTACATGTCTGTTTGCTGTTGTGAAAGACCAGGACGTATCCACCTGTCTGCCAATTTTAATTTCGTAATTTTAGGTCCAATGTTCTAAGAAATAGGTATTTGCTTTATGCTAATGTTGTACCTAAAAAGTAGCCGTTGGTGACCAGCAATCCCTCATCGCTCGTCTTAAACGAATACGACATTAAAAATCGAAGCTGGTTTTTTCGTTTATATTCGGTTTTATACTAAAATACTTTTCTTTTTATTTTACAGAGTAATCTCAAGATAAAGCAAAAGAGAGATATTTCGTCATCACAGGCACACGAGTACGTGTATTGTATTGCAAGTGTATCTGCGAATGGAAATGTCAAGTGAATGATAATAAACAAATTGAAATGTTGCCAGAAACTAAGATTTTAATAAAGTGAGTGATTACAAGTTTTATTAGTGGCAAATAATAATACAGTAGAAAAAAGTGTGAAAAGTAAAAACAATAATCAATTTATAATTAAAATGTCGGATAAAGAGGGTAATGCGAACAGCATGGGAGCTTTTAATGTTGGTGGGACATTTAGTTCCACTTCATCTGGGATCGGATCTGCCACTCTTTATGTAGACTCTGTAAAAGCCATTACGGAAAGTGTTGGTGTTTCAAATCTTCAAGATGAAGCTGCAAAAGAAATTGCGGAGGATGTGACATACCGTTTGAAACTGATAATTCAAGATGCAAAAAAGTTCATGGAGCAAGGAAAGCGTTATAAACTAAGTACCCAAGATATTGACAACGCTCTTAAAGTGAAAAATATCGAGCCATTGTATGGAATGCAATGTACTGACTCTCTTCCGTTTCGATTTGCTTCTGGAGGTGGTAGGGAGTTACATTTTATCGAGGAAAAGGAACAAGAAATCCAAGAGATTGTATCCTGCCCGATGCCAAAAGTGCCATTAGATGTTGCTCTTCGAGCACATTGGTTGGCCGTCGAGGGTTGTCAACCTGCAGTTCCAGAAAACCCTCCGCCACAATCCAAAGATCAGCAACGAAGTGACAGCGTTGATCCAGCAAGTAAATTGAGTAAAGGAATAAATGTGAAAGGAGCCGGACCTTTTACGCCGACTGTAGGAAAACCAATGAAGTTTAAGACGCATGAAACTGTGTACATTAAACAGGTAAATATTCATATGAACATAATATATAGTAAATATTATATATATTTTTGCAATTGAAATCAAATTATTTGGGATGGGACGAATATCAATTCACCACTTAGCGAATATTTTGTATTTCCATACCTACAGCCACCAATAGTTGGCAGAAGGCTTTTCGCAAATAGTTGAAAAAATGAACGTTCGCGAATAGTTGAAAAAACGAATATTAGGGAATAGTATTTTTTCAGCTATATTCGCAAAACGCCTTTTGCCAATTTTTGGTGGCTGTAGGTATGGAAATACAAAATATTCGTCCCACCCCCACAAATTATTGAAAGTATCAAATTCCTTAACTGTTTTTAATATTTAGTTGGCCACACACGAACTCTCAGTTGAGCAGCAACTCTACTACAAGGAAATTACAGAAGCCTGTGTTGGATCAGATGAAACGAGACGAACGGAAGCTCTGCAAAGTCTTTCAAATGATCCTGGTCTTTATGAAATGCTTCCTAGGCTGTGCACATTTATCGCGGAAGGAGTGCGAGTTAATGTTGTTCAATTTAATTTGGCTCTTTTAATATATTTGATGCGAATGGTCAAGGGTCTCCTAGATAACCAAACGTTATATCTTGAAAAATATCTTCACGAAGTTATACCCAGCGTTGCCACTTGTATTGTCAGTAAGCAATTATGTGTCCGACCGGATCAAGATAACCATTGGGCCCTGAGAGACTTTGCTTCAAGGCTGATGGCCCAAATTTGCAAAAATTACACTACAAACGTCAACAATATTCAAACAAGAATGACAAGAATATTTAGCTCAGCATTAGTGCAGGAGAAAACGCCTTTGGCATCTGTATACGGAGCGATTGCAGGACTTGGGGAATTAGGAAACGAAGTGATAAAGGCTTTCATCATCCCAAAAATCAAAGACATCGGTACACGCTTGGAGTATTGCATTGACGGAGTGGGCCACACTCAAGCTGACAAAATATCTTCACAAAAAATAAAAGCCCTGATTGTCAAATTAGTTTGTCCAGTACTAAAATCCAGTCGTCCACTTCCTGATAGCATCGAGGAATACAAAGCAGATTTTGGGTATGTAGCTCAGTCACTTCACTTAGGCGTTACAGCATTAAGATCTCAAGACCAAAAACAAACAGGAAATACACCTTTAGGAGGCTCAGCTACTTTCAAACCGCCTTCAGTAGGTGGAAGTTCGGGTTCAGTACCCACTGGAGTAGTTTCCAGTTCAGCGTCAGGGAATTTACACAGTAAAACAGTTTTGCAAGCAAACAGAACGTCTACGACGCCTTCTTCTCAACCTCAGCACACTTCTGGTGGTCAACAATTTGTCATTATATCCAATCAAGCACAGCAACAGCCTCAGGCAGTCCGTGTTGTCACTGCCCCTCAGATTCACCAAGTGCAACCCAACCCAGCCCAATTGAGTCAAATGACCAAAGTCCTACTCGTCAGCTCGCAAACAGACCGTCTTGACCAACAGCAAACAGATTAGCACTAAATATGCACTGTCGACGATTTCTATTTTCACCCTGTACATAATCACAGCTTCTACTCCAAATAATCTGCAAATACGAACCTGACTCCATAAAAAGGGAAACTTTAACAACCCACCCACCCATTCTAAGCCTGAACTAAGCATAACTCCTGTAAATAGTAATTTATTAACTACCTGTATACAACTAGTAAATACTAACTTTTTAGGGTAAACAGTTCTTAAATAATTATTATGTATTTCAATGTAGTAGCTAATTTTGATATCAAAACTGTTTTATTGGGATGTGAATTAAGGATGGGTGTTTATGTTTTTCTATTTTATCTTAATGTATAAGCACAGATACAATTCGGATTACCCATAATATTATTCGTGCACGTTTTTCAATTGTATCATGTTCTATAGGCTAAGTATGACTATTCAAATTAAGACTAAGTAGAGCCAATGTACTGATATGTACTTTAAACGGATGTATCAATTGCAAAAAATCATGTATGAAAGTAAATTGTTAATATTTATAATCCTGTAAGATGTGTTCTATGAGTAACTGGAGGAATTAGACAAATATGCTACTTTACTATACTTTCTCTTCATTTATGTGATAGAATTAACTTAGAAAAAATGCATTTGATCTTCTGCGAATAGGAAAGGAAATTATTACTAAGTGTCCCACATTTTATTTCGATTTTTGCATAATTTTAAATTGTTAAGTAGTTAATCGCTACCTTTAAATTGTAATATTTACATCTAATTAGTACATTCAAAAGAGTATTAAATAAAAAGGCGAAGTAATTGTAAGCAACTTTAAAAGTTTTAAATGACTCAGTTATTCACAGGACATTCGCGGTTTTGTAGAATATTTCACTAAATATACTATTTTATTACTTCTATCCAATTTTTGACACAAACGACAAAAAACATTTTCGCAGTTATTAGGCTCATGGAAATTTTCGTTATTTATTTGTCGTCTTTGCTAAATTTTGTCGTCGTATTGACCAACATTATTTAGTCTTGTGAAAGCTAATTTTGAAAGATTTTATTAATTAGAATGCAATGTAAAGATTTTTTTTGTTATGTTGCAATTTTGAAAACATGCAACAGTCCCGACAATTTTAAATTATGGACTTAGATTTTCCAATGGCGAGAGGGGAGTCAGGGGAGGTAGTGGTGTGCATTACGGGAAACCAAACTTTAAAAATGTCAGAAATTCGATGTAGATAATTTCAATGCATTATCTTTTTATGTAAAGAAATTGAGTTATTAAATTATTTAACTGCAAGGTGATGAAAGTCAGCCAGAATGCCCATTCCGTTGGATGATTTCGTCGTATTTTATTCAAGGTATTTAGATAAATAGTACACATACTTGGGATTATTGGCTTTCACACCAGAATTTGAAGTAGGTGCCTACTAGGAAATGGAAGTGCGTGTCTGAAGAAAGTACTTTAATGACCAAATCCAGTTTTTAAGGACATCCGCAGGAAATATTACACAATTGAGAGCCGAACAATTGTTAATTGGAAAACTTTGTTGTCAACATCGATAAGGTATAAAAGTACAATTGTTATCATATACCTAAGTTTACTCGATACATAATAATAATATGCAATGACACAATGTAACATTTTCATCACATCATTGTCGCTTTTAAAGTCTTTTGTCCTTACCATCCCAAATAGGTCTTCGGATTCTAATTATAAGATATAGCAAATTAAGCGAATACATTTAATTTTATGAAATATAGTCGTTTCCAGTAGAGTATGTAAGAAACCTTTCATGTAGTTTGCGTTTAAACCTTTAATTAAGAAAATCCAACGTAGCAACATTATTATTGTTCTTGTTTGGCTCATAACATCCTTCCTTTACAATCTTCGGTGTTTTTGTTGTATCAACAAACATACACAATTTAAACGTAACTAATCCTTTGTTCAAAAATATTTGCTGATATAAAGTCGTAAATATGCAAATCCACGCAACATTATTATGCGGCGATTGTAAACAGAACTGGTAGATATAAAAGGATTTACATTTTTAATTATGGACATTCTCCGTTTATTTGACACTCTGAAATATTCATATACCTACATTAAATAATTTATGTCCTGTAAGCCGTCGTAAGTAATTATGTCTTCGTTTCAAAAAATTGCTAGCGCATTTTCTGTTATTTTCCTCTTATGTGTTTTTTTTGAGTACACATCAGCCGAACCATCAAAGGACTACTCGAACATTTGTACTAACCATCCCCCCACGAAAACATCAAAAACTAACAATGAGAGCAAATGGGTAAATGCCACGTCTATTATAGCAGTTTATTTCTAACAAATTATTGCACTATAACCGACTTTTATCTTTAATACCAAGATATTGTTTTTTTCCTTCAAAATAATCATTTTTTTTCTGTGCTGATTTTTAGAGTTATGAAGATAAAGGAAAGGAGAGGCATATTCCTTTTGCCAGCAAAAATGCAAGGGCGCGTCTTGGAAGTCTACTCCTAGGGAAAGTTGTGGACGATACAAAAGAAGATTATGCAAAAATGTGTCCAGCAGCCTTAGTAGATTATTTGCAGGGTCATGTTGAAATCAATTTGTACGGCTATGGCTCCAAGAAGGCGGATTACGTCTGTGTTGTTATGGAAGGAAACACTGGAGGGCTAGACTGCGCAATGAAACACTCCAATGGCTACAGTAAATGCTACTTTTTATTCATATCGCTGATTAATATTTTAAGATTTGATAAACTTTCTTTATAAAAACATGAAAACGGGCAATTAACGACAAATGGAAACAGATTTGCTAAAAAAAATTAACCGAAATAACGACTTGACAGGACAGGAGATCATTAAATAAAATTTATCATTTCCAAAATATTTAATGAATTTTAAGTATTGTCAACAGGTTAATATTAGTAACTGGGCATGTTTATTCTGCAAGGGAGAAAAACAATTATTTTCAAGTAAACAAAATAATGCTCCAGCACCCATCGGGTAAAAAAACAACAGGATTTCGTGGGTTAGAGCTAACATGTCAATATTTTTATACTTTCTCGCTAACAATTTATTAGAAGCACAATAGTTATTTTGATGCACCTTTTTATACATTGACTATTAAAATTAATAATAATTTAGCACACGTTATCTCGATAACCTGTGCACCGTTTGCGCCCATTTTGAATAGGGTACGTCACCACGGGCCCATATTCAATGTTTGGTTAAACTCCGTCGATGCGTTCGAGAGTTATCGTCCTAACGGACGGAGAGAATGTGTGATTCTAGAAGCTTTCCTAGGGCGAGCCAAAATGGGATAAATCCGACACGCACCTATTGGGAAATGTTCAAAATTTGTCTGTAGTTTGAAAAAATTCATTGTAAACGAAAAGATACTTGGGTGTGATTTATGCCAAATAAATTGAAGTATCTCTCGTTCTTGTCTGGATAATCTTCCAGTGCAATGCAATACACGAGACGTTCAGCTGCCATTATCCAGTTGAGCAGGGGCAAAGTGTAATTTTAATTTGGATTAACTACTTAGCCTTTCGTCTACATGCCTTTGTTTGTGGGCTATTTATGTTTCAAAAACATTTCTCCAGTACATGGAAACAAACTATTTTGGTTTTGTTATTTTCGTAGCTCTCAAGGTCGTAACATATCCGCATTACGAAGACAGAGTTCTTACCACCACGTGGTGTTTTGAAGATGGAGAAGTTGGGTGGATAGTTTGGACTACTCATGACGACCTGACCGCAGCAGAAGAAAAGAAAACGATGGAGTACCTCACTTCTATTGGATTTGACACCACGGACAAAGTGGCAATGACAGATCCCTCTTGTACTAACAAATTTTCGTAAATTGCTTCTTCTTCTTACAATTTTTTTCATTGCTATTTAATCAAAAAGCAGTTAAATACTCCACAAAGTTTGTATGTCTTTCTTAATTAACATTTCCTACATATTTACTGCTTGTGACCTTGAAAGTACCAACAACCTACGATGTCTAATAGTACATGAAGATGTTTGAATATTTGCTGCTATAATGCTTATGTCAAAATATCTATAATTGTTTTTGCAGTTTTATGAAATTGTAGATCGTAAAAATATAAGGAAATCTTTTATTTGTATATGCATAATAATTAGTAAAACTGGCAAACAATTGCATCATTATTGATACCTTTGGTTTTTTCATGCAACATCACTACAATACAAATCCATGTAACAACCTTAGAAATATATAATGCAGTGTTTAAAAAATATCGTTATGCATCAGGGCTTTTAAAATTTAATCACTTGAACCAACTACAAATATTGCTTATTCCAGTGATAATAAAATCCTACAGTGGATAACGAAATTCCATAGTCTCGGTATTATTTTTTGCTAGTTTGATACTCATGATATATTATTGGCACCCATTTAAGTCAAACCCGATTAATAATAATTATACTAAGGTTTTTTCAAGGCTGGGATATCTTCGAGGTAAGGGCGTCACAGACTGCCAGTGTAAAAACCTGACGTATAATTAAAAATATATTATAAGTCTAAAAAGACAGAAGTAACTTATTAAAAGTCAGATGTCGAAAGAGGGGAGATTAGTTGCAGAAATGGCAGGATGATTTATTTATGCTTTATATCGAATAACATTGAATTCCATTAATGCGGAAAGCCTCCAAGCTGAATCCATGATGTAGGAACACACTTCGGTAAAAGTTGTCGCGAACCGAACCAAACTATTCATGGCCGTATTGATGGGGGTGGGAAACGGGGCAAATGCCCCCCCCCCCCCGAAATCCGACAAAAAGAGGAAATTTTTGGAAAAATATGTAAAATGAGAAATATTTCATCAATTTTTGGGCTAAAACCGTAAAATTTTTGGACCGTTCAAAAATATTGTAATAAAATGTCTTTGGCTCCCCCCCCCCGAAACTGAATTCCAAATACGGCCATGAAAACATTGGCCCCAAAAAGCTGTTGTGAACCGAGCCGAACCGAACCAGTGCATGCGTGATAATAGCGAATCTATGATGTAGAAATTGAAAATGGCAAATCTATGACGTAGGAATTGATAATGACGAATCCGTGATGAATATATTTTATGCTGAAGTATTATTTGCAAAAAATCATGTATGAAAGTAAATTGTTAATATTTAAAATCCTGTGAGATGTGTTCTATGAGTAACTGGAGGAAATAGACAAATATGCTACTTTACTATATTGAATTGAATTGAATTGAATTTATTGACATATTCCTTATAGAAGGTTGTTACATGTCATATGTTTACAGGCAAAATTTGTTAATTAAATAGATACATTGGTTACTTATTAATTAGTTAAACTTACATACTAAAGTCTGAGCACAAAGCAGCACTTATTATACATGAGTAGTTACAGATATTTAGATCGCTAGGGATACTTTCTTTTCATTTATGTGATAGAATTAACTTAGAAAAAATGCATTTGATCTTCTGCGAATAGGAAAAGAAATTATTACTAAGTGTCCCACATTTTATTTCGATTTTTGCATAATTTTAAATTGTTAAGTAGTTAATCGCTACCTTTAAATTGTAATATTTACATCTAATTAGTACATTCAAAAGAGTATTAAATAAAAAGGCGAAGTAATTGTAAGCAACTTTAAAAGTTTTAAATGAGGCATTTATTCACAGAAAATTCGCGATTTTATAGAATATTTCACTAAATTTCATTACTTCTTTTTAATTTTTGATACCAACAAAAAAAACCTTTCGAGGTCACCCTCATGGAAATTTTCTTTATTTTATTTGCCGTCTTTGCTAAACTTGCTCGTCGTATTGACGCACAATATTATTTATTATTTAATCACATACCTACTTTGGATTATTGCTTTTGAAACCATAGAATTTAAAGTACCTAATAGGAAATGGAAGTGCGTGTCTGAAGAAAGTACTTTAATGACCAAATCCAGTTTTTAAGGACATCCGCAGGAAATATTACACAATTGAGAGCCGAACAATTGTTAATTGGAAAACTTTGTTGTCAACATCGATAAGATATAAATGTATATATAATTGTTTTCATATACCTAAGTTTACTCGAAGCATAATAATAATATGCAGTGACACAATGTAACAATTTAACATTTTCATTACATTATTACTTGTCCCATTTGTTGTCTTTTGTCATTTTATGCACGACAGTCGTCTCCAGTAAAGTATGTAAGAAACCTTGCATATAATTTGCGTTTAAACCCTTAATTAAGAAAATCCTATATAGCAACAATATTATTGCTCTAGTTTGGCTCATGACATCCTTCCTTTACAATCTAATGTTGTATGAACATTATAGCTTTATTATAAATACACAATTTAAACTAAACGCAATTAATCCTGTGTTCAAAAATAATGCTGATGTAAAGTCGTAAACATGCAAATCTACGCAACACTATTATGTGGAGAATGTAACAGAACTGGTAAGTATAAAAGGATTAAAATTTTTAATTTAGGACATTCTCCGTTTATGTGACACTCTAGAACATTCACACCCATTAAAAAATTTATTCTCCGTCAGCCTTCATAAGTAATAATGTCTGCTGTTCAAAAATTTGCTAGCGCATTTTCTGTTATTTTTATGTTTTGTGTACTTTTTGAGTACGCATCAGCCGAACCATCAAAGGACTACTCGAACATTTGTACTAACCATCCCCCCACGAAAACATCAAAAACTAACAATGAGAGCAAATGGGTAAGTGCCCCGACTATTATAGCTGTGTATTTTTAACACTTACCAATTTATTTCATTACAACCAACTTTTAGCACCATCATATTGTTTTTTTTTCAAAAATAACCATTGCATTTGTTTTTACAGAGTTACGGTGAAAAAGGAAAGGAACGTCATATTCCTTTTGCCAGCAAAAATGCACCGGCGCGTCTTGCAAGTGTACTCCAAGGAAAAGATGTAGACGATACAAAAGAAGATTAGACGAAAATGTGTCCAGCAGCCTTAGTAAATTATTTGCAGGGTCATGTTGACATTGAAATGTACGGCTATGGGTCCCGGAAGGCGGATGACGTTAATTACGTATGTACTGTTAAGGAAGGAAACACTGGAGGACTAGACTGCACAATAAAGCACTCCAATGGCTACAGTAAGTGATAATTTTATTCATAATTTTACTGTTGATTACTATACAATTTTAAAAACTTTCTTTATCATATTTAACTGATGTTGCTAAAAAAACTTACTATTGTCGATATAGCTACTTGGCAGGGCAAGGTATGGGTTTTCTGGTTTGTATAATCTTATTTTCAAACTGAAAAATTTCGATGCAGAAGTAGTTGCACTTGTGTTGTTTAGCTTGAAAAGTTCTATGAAATGGCTAATTGAAGATCTCATACGAACAATCTGGTAACTCGTTGCTTTGGTAAAACGGAGGAATATTTTAGCTTGAGAGATTGCTAAAATATTCTTCCATTTTACCTACGCAACGAGTTACCAGATTGTTCGTATGAGATCTTCAATTATACAATAAGCTATTTAACAAAGAGTCTTCCCTTGTTAGCCGTAGAATAAATGCGAACTCAACTAATATATATTATACTTTTGACAAGTCTCCGTTAAGGTTTCAGCACAAACTAAAATAATAAATGGCATTAATTTTGGTTTTGTTATTTTCATAGCTCTCAAGTTCGTAAAGTATCCGCATTACGAAGACAGAGTTCTAACCACCACATTGTGCTTTGAAGATGGAGAAGTTGGGTGGCTGGTTTGGACTACTCATGACGATCTGACCGCAGCAGAAGTAAAGCAAACAATGGAATACCTCACTTCTATTGGATTTGACACGGCGGACAATGTTGCAATTACAGACTCCTCTTGCACTAACAAGTTTGCGTAAATTGCTCCTTCTTTATACAATTTTCATCAAGAAGCAATTAAATACTCCAGAATATTTGTATGCCTATGTAAACTAACAGTTCCTACATATTTGCTGCTTTTACCCTTGAAAGTATTAACATGTAATGTTTGATCATACACGAAGATGTTTGAATATTTGATTCAATAATGTTTGTTTTATAATACATATAGTTGTTTTGGACAAAGTTATTGAATTGCATGTCGTGAAATGGAAACGTTTTAATTATACTTGCGTAATAAATTATTAAATCTGGCAAATAATTCAAGCATTACTTTTTATTGATACCTTTTGGTTTTTCATGCATCACACCTATAATATAAATCCATGTAGTAACCTTAAATATATATAATGCATAGGTACCTACTTTAAATAATGTTGTCATGCGTATCAGGATTTTTGAACTTTACTCACTTGAACCAATTAATGACAGAATTTATATACTTATTACTACTATATTTATTAAAGTTATATAGCTACTTATAAAGTTATATACTTAAAGTTTAATCTATGCAGTTGGCGATGTAATTACCCTGACTGGAAAATCAACAATTATTCAATATGATATAATAATGTAATTAATGTAAGTACAAATATTGCATATTCCTGTGCTAATAAAATCCTATCGTGGGTATCGGAATCTATAGTATTCTCTGCTAATTTGCTATATAATATTACATAATATTTTATATATATATTATTTTCCTGACGGACTTTATTTTCAGATATCATTTGGTTTTGTTCATAAGTCTAAGAAGACAGAAGTAATTTTTTTAAAGTAAGACATCGAATGCGGACGAATAATACGGAATATCGTGGCTGGATGTTGTACAACTCTCCAAATTTCCTTCTCTTAGCTCAACGGCTACCGGCTCGTGTGAGTTCTCCCGCCTAAAAAATATTACACTCCACCCACCCATTCCAGGCCATAGGTATCCAAATAGATCCAATTTTCAGTTTTATTCATCCGCTATACTTATTAAGAGGGAACATAGTGACCTCTTTATGGAAATGTTCGATCTGTCTGTCTGTCTGTCTGTGTGTGTGTGTGTCCTCTAATAATTTTCTACACACTGATCAGGCCATACACTACAGTAACGAACGGTTAAAAATTCTGTGAAGTTACGAGAAATTCACCTGGCTATGTATTAAAGCTATGAACAGTTGAACGTAC
>JAAAYG020007278.1:14900-26274 GCA_009936455.2 Tomocerus minor | reverse complement strand
AATAAACCTATAGTAACCATCTATAAAACCGCCAAATTCATATTTATTAGCTGTTTATTTTGAGCCGACTGTAGGTACATATTTTATAAATTGAAACTCAATCCCATAATTTTAATGGATGACATTTTATGATGTACCATGTAAGTCATTCTTCAAGAGCGTACAGGAATTTAGTACAAATAGTCAACAAAATAGTATTATGTTTTCCAGGAAAAACAGGAAAACTGTTATTTCAGTTTTAGAACCTGTATAAGTATTGACATTATTTCTGGGTAGGTCGACATTGGACAAAAATATTTTGATACATTTCTAAAAAGTTGAACAAAGTAGTCGACGATAATAGCATCTGCTTTGTGCTTTATCTGTGCTTTTTAAGTATTTCCAGGGACTCTGGCTGTTTACTATCTCTACTGGCCATCTTTGCGCTCTACTACATGAAAATGAACAGAGGCATTTTGACATTGACAATAATGAAAACAAAATCTTCTTCACGTAGATTATTTGTTTGCCTGTTAGTTTCTGCATGGTAGGGAGAAAATATTATACATTTCAGCTAATTCTAGTAGGCTACAAATATTCGTGTCGATAGGACTACATATAGATGTTCCAATTCCAAAGAGGCGTAATGAGTTAGATTTGGGTATTTTAATGTAAATAGAAATAGACAGGGATGTTATTATTCGGGTCCTGCTTGTATGTTACAAAATGTAGACTAATAGTCGCTTTGTCTATTAAATTAGGGATTAGCATAGTCAGACCAACAATGAGCAAGGAAAAGAATGTGCCTATTTCCATATACTCTGTTATTTGCTTTGTATTACGTGTACATACATATATATAGCATAGGTTTGACTATGTAAATCATCTTCATGCTTTTTGATTCCAACACAGGACTAATGCCAAGTTGAAGACGTAGCTAATTCGTGGATGTAATAATTCATTCCTAATGAAAACCGTTTAACGACCAATCCCAAATTAAAACACAAGCTTTTGAATATATCTTCATATATTGTAACAGTAGGTATATATAATCCTTTTGCCTGCATGGCTAAATATGTCAGTATGCCATTTAACATGATCAAGAAGGAAATTCAGCATTTTCCCCCTTTTGATTGCCTACTAACATCTTTCTTTTATGTCCCATTTTCTCATTTGCCATTTCCCAGTACTATTAATAGGAATTCCTGAGTCCCCGATTGATTAAAATCTGCAAACAAAGTCAATTTGTGTATTCTCTGATTTGTTAATTCCTGGAGTTATGATCCCACGAGCAGTTATGTCGTCTCTGATGTAGAGGACAGTTTCAGTAGGCGGACTAATCAGCTATAGAGTACCAATTCAAGATCAAAAGAATTCTAATATTATTTGAGATTTGAGATCAACTAATGATATATCGTGCAGTTCCTATACGTATTCTGGATATCCATGATTAATAAGTAAAATCTTTTCAGGGTTATTGGTGCCAGTATACTATCTAGCATTATCAAGAATGAAATTTTACTACTTTTATTTAACTTCCTGTGCGTCTTTCCTAAGTTCTGTTTTCTTATTTGGAATTTGGTGATGGTTGTGGTAGTTGAGTACTTTTAATACGTGAGTATGAATCCCCAATATCATACAAGATCAAAAGAATTATAGTTCATGAAGGAATCAGGTCCCATATACTTTAATTAGTAAAATAATACTTACCGGCTAATATGATGAAAATCGTTGACACAAGTAGTCCGCCCATTGTATTATGGGAAACCTGAAAAAAGTCGAGGGATTTTGTGAAAAGTTCATCGGATTATAATGTGTAATTCAGCTATATTCCTTATTTGTACATAACAACTGTCAACGTATATGATATAAGATTTGTTTAATGGTAAACGAATTAAATTATAATTCCTATCAAGCGAGAAGCTTTTATTTGCTATAAGGTCATTCAACTTGTGTAGTCAGTCGTTTGTATATAAGGCCAACTAATTTTGTTAATTAGTAGTGAATTCAATAGAAATTTCCTCTCTTTTGTGCTCACTCGGTGATTATCTATTTTTCACAGACACTGAACAGCTCAGATGCATTCGCAGTAATAAACTACCTTAATTAAATATAGACATATTGAATGTAAACTCACTTTTATCCAGGATTTCAATTGAAATAACTCTCTTATATGAAGACTAGCTACGCTGTGCTTTTCTGGAATAGAAGGATATTACGAGTTAATTTACTCTTTAGAAGTCAGTTAAGTTCTGAGAATTGACAGCACTGTGTGCTATTCTAATTACCTACCTATTTCGTCTTACAAAAGCTGAACCTTCATGAAAGATAAGACATAAAATATGGACATCACTATCGATAAGAAGATATCGAACAGTAAATACCGTTTATATACGTATAGCAAATTAATAAGGGCATCCATTCTAGCCAGAAAAAGAATCAAATCTATATGTTGTGCATGAGTCTATTGCTTAGTGGACCTGTAAATATATGAGTCAGAAATAGTCAGAATTGAAAACTATTTTCAACAATCTCAGTAATGGCAATGAATGAAGATAGCTCTGTGTGCTATTCATATTACTCATGTATCCCTAAAGCATATGAACTTTTTTATAATATTATGACTCCTGTCTAATATGCATACTCTTTCATGCAAATGATTTATTTATATAAAAATATTTATTGCGTTGTCCATATACATGTTTAATTCTCTGCTTGGCACTGACAAGTACATGGTCGTGTAATGAATGAATGACTTTCACCCGTGATATGAAAAAGGATATCACATTAACAAATAAAAACATAAAAATATGGTGTTATGGCCTGGACTGATATTGCATTCAGTGAAGAGACACTAAAACTGTCATGACTTTAATCCTGTGACATAGCGACATAATATTATACCATACACCAGAGAGGAGCAAATGATATTTACATTGCATTACAACTCACAACAGTCCACATACATGACGATTATGTTATTTGCATTGGTATGTGTAGTAGAATACATTGACCACTGATTTAAGGCGCTGTTGTCACAAAGTAATGCATCTTTTCCAAAATATGAAAGAAAAATAACGGAATATCTGATTTTTGTACTATATTTGGACAAGACTTTCAGTTAAATATTAAAATTCTAAAAATGTGTTGAAAGATATTTGTGATTTGTCAACTAAGGATAAATCTAAACAAACAGCCATACATATATTAGTTTGTTTCCCTTTGACAATTATTGCGAATAAATTCACTCTTATTTCAGAGTTCGTATATAAGAATTTCCGTAGAAAATGTTTCGCAATGCTTCCTTAGTATGAACTCCTTGCTACCAACGAAATATAATATTTTAAACGTGCATTTCGTTGAAGAAACAAAGAATGGGATCAGAACTTAGCTCTCGAGTTTTAGATGGTTCCAGTACCTTTTTGTGCCAAATTACTTCCGTATAGCCGTTGTAATGGTTTATTTTACTGTATAACGAAGCGTTTAGTCCAAGAGTTCAAAGAGTAGGAAAACATGCATGGCGCCCCCGTAGCTGTGACACAATTTGTTTACGAGTGAGCAGTTTGCTTTAGCTATAATTGAGAGCTCATTTCGGTGTTGACATTGCGTGGTTTCCACAACCTAGCTCTAAACATATCAAGAAAATGAAATGGGACATAAGCAACGACAGAGGACAAGGACAGAGGAGAATGACTTTCCTAAGGACATGATATGATGGTTATGGCAGAGCTTCAAGAATAAACATTTCCTTCCTATCGTTAGATATGCAAATGTAATACTGTTAGCAATGGAGACTAAACAGACAAGGAGTATTTGCATCTTTCCTTGTGATGTTCAAGTTTTTTACTCAAATCTATTTTCATGAAGTGCATTTTATTTTAATGATTATCGCACATTTGATATATGCTATTGCTATATTCCCTTTTTTATACACCATGATATAAATTTTCATTGTACATTCTCGAATTTTCGCTCATTTTGAATGGATATTGAAGTTGGCTGAAGTTTAAACAGCAGATTTCTTTGCGAATGCATTTCTATAATACTGTTGTAAATATCGTTAGCATGTGGATCATGGATAATGTGACATCATTAAGCAGATTGCAAATTGCAAATGCTGCGAAGATCAATCATGCATTCATGCTATGTAGAAGATTTTTTGATATCAATTTCGAGTCCATGCTATATGTAGTATGTGTCTATAGACTGTTTATTGCAAATTCGACAGTACAAAGGAACTTCTTTGTTTATCTTTGTCTTTTCCACGAACATCTAGTCGGCAAATCCTAACGGCAAAATTACAAGTTGACGTTGCATTGTTTTCCTTATTTGTTTTAGAAAAATCTATCTTGCTGATGGAATTATATGATAATCTGTGTGTGACATAAAGAATACCATTGTCTGTATAAGAGCACCTGTCATTATTACAGTCATTGCTGGATTATATTTTTCATGGGATTTGTGAACTATAGTGTTTATAGGTATTTCATATGCATGTTCTATTTCAATCTGATATTATATGCAACTGATTTCTACTTAGATAAACTATTTATAAGATAAACTAAAGTAAAATGAAATGTTAAGGATGAAATTACTGAGGAAATGGAAAATAATGTACTTACCAACAGAGTCAAATCAAATCTCTTTAAAATTTATCAGGTCCTTTAGTGTTAAAGTGCAATTATTCTGTATCTTATTCATGCAGTACTATGATTTGCAATAATAATTTTTCGTTTTATTTTTAAGTGAGCACTTGCAGGTTGAATTTATGGAAAGTTACGTCCTTTGTGACAGACAGGACCATGGACTATGGATAAGAATAAAGACTGGATGTAATGTCAGCTGATAATAATATCAGCTCAGCTGCACCCCACTTCGTACATATCTAAATTGGTGTGGAGTAAAAAGCATCCCCCTGAGACTCTTTAGACTCCAGAACAGCATAGCATAGCTCTCTCTCTCTCTCTCTCTCTCTACATATTGCAGCATAGCATGGAAAGATGTATTATCACATAAAGTATAACTATTCTGAACATTTGCCTACTGCATGCCAGGACGTTAAATTATTTACAACGCGTGGAAATGAGAAGCTTTAGTAGTTAAAACTCTGAAAACCGGCTGCAGATGTGAATGGCCCTTTCCACTGCTTTTTCTCTTTCATTCCACATCCAGAGACGTGAGGTCCGCAAGCAAATGTAATAGGGCACTAGGGAAAATGATAGAATAAAGTGTTAGGGTAGGCTTAGCGCTGTTGTGGGTTATAGCCCAGAAGGTACAGTGTTCGATCCCTGACCTTGCACTTGGATCTCTCCTTTCTCAATGCTCTGTAGATATCAGAAACACAGCTAAAGGCTAGTCAAACCAGACATGACTCAATAAATCCAGTTGAAAGTTGAAACGTTCGATTCTAGGTATTTTTGGATTCCTTACAAAGCTGTCTCGCATTGTCGTGTAAAACGCACTGTTTTTCTTTGTTCGCCTCCCTTGACTGCATAAGTAAGAGAAATTGAAGCGCATTAATCTTTGAGTAGATTTATTCCTCACGTAGCTGTAGGAGTTGTAGGACTTATCCCACTTCCCTTCTATTTGGGTTTCCGCATGATAAATTAAAGGCGTTATTCATTCTTATAGTCAAACTTATGATTGATTCCGTTCTATTTTCTTGGGCGTATGACATTCTATATTCTTTGTTCGTGTCCATGCACACTCTCTGACGATCTGGATACAAATGAGCTGTAAATATTGATATTTTCGGCAAATCGTCTCCTTTCACGGATGGCAGCTCTAACGAAGAATTTTATAGCCCTAAAATGCAAATTATATTATGCGCACACGGCACACGGTATATTGCAAGACTTTCTCTTCGGCCACCTGAAAATCCATCCCTGGTAACTAGAAGAAGAAAGCACAAGGATATATATGTAATTTAGACTAACAATAAGGAACTAGTTCACATAAAGAACCTGAAATGACTTTAGTTCAGGAGAATGTCTGGATAAGATTAAACCAAATCCATCAGAATTATAAATACGATGACCAAGTCTTCTACTTGTGTACTTGATTTTTCAGGGGAATGTCTTCAGTGTTCCAAGTCCGGATTCCAATATCTTAAATGTAAATGCTGTTGGCGTATTCTTACATACTCTACACAATTCCTGTCATACTCTATACAATTTATGATTTACAAATATGGCAATGGAAAGGAGGGAGGTACTAAATGTAAATACTTTTCGCTTCTTAAAGAATACACACTTTGCGTTGGTGTACTTCACAGCATGTTGAAAAGTTCCTGACATTAGTTCTTGCAACGAAGGAAGAATTTCTGTCACTTGATGGAATTTCTAAGGTTGAATGTGAGCATTTCATCAATTAAAGTATTAGAGTGAAAGCTGAAATTGAAAACCAAAAGTTACTCAGAATACTCAGAATCCTTTTTAAGCCATCGGAACCAAAGAGCAAGTTGGCTAAAGTTACCATCACTTGCACACTAATGTTTCATTAATGACTTCAGTTTAGTAATAAAATCCAGTTCAGGTGTTTGGTTTATGCTTACTTTGATGCAATGTACTTTAATAATAACAATAAATAGATGCTTTTAGCTGTAACTTTTCCTGGAATCGATAAAGATTAGCTTTTCATCCTCCTGACGCTAAAGTAAAGTTGTGGATGTTAAGGCTAACACCAAACTGCAGAGAATCAGAGAATAAATGCGCAACAAGTGATGATGGTGATATTAACATGAGGCGACGTAGCTTAGTAATAGTATCTTAAACTGAAAATTCATCGCCTGTCTATTATACTATCGACATAAAATGGAAATGTCCAAATGACTGTATATAAATTCCTAAAGGTATGATAGCATTACTGATGGGGATTAGGGATCAAATGAAGGAATCAAAATAAAAAGAAATTGAAAGTAGATGTAGTAAACAATAAAGCAAGGAGTCGCCTTTAATAGTTGATTACAACAAGCGCAAGCAGTTCTTGTGCATCATAGAGATACTCTTTCGGTTGTAACAGTCAAATAAATCAAAGATAACCGAAATTGAAGCAAACGGAAAATCTTTTCTCCTTTCCTAAGTATTCAAATAAAGATTCCTCTATGATCTACATTTTGACATTTGAAACAGAAAGACAAGAATAGAGAAGAAGCATTTTTTACAATGAGTTAAATAAGCTGCTATATAGTATAGAACGGTTTTTTTCGGGGCTACTACAGATATAAACCTACATACTATAATATGTACTTGAACAGTAGTTATAATCTTATTTGTAACTCTCGCAAGTTGCAGTGTAAGTATTTACGATCCTGATATTTTCTGATGTTTATAACTGTGATTTTTAAATAATAATTATGTATATAGAGTTTTTTTTTACATTTAAATACACATTTAAACATGTTTTTCCACGTTAATACTTACGTGTATGATCTGCACTTACTTACATCAGCGGCAAGAGCCCTGGCAGTTATCTTTTTATAATTTTATTAGTTTTTATTTTTTGACTATATATTTTAGGTGTACACAGTCACAATACAATGGCAGAGATGTTATTAACATTACATTATTACTTTAAAATTAGAGTAAAATTAATTATTTGATGATGATGATGATGTTTGTTGGTTATAATATATTGATTAGCTAGTGTTGATCACGATGCATTTTATAATAATATATGATGATGTACATGTTGGTACGTTGTTGGGAACATAAATGACATGACTCTGAAATGATTTGTATCGACGATGATGCTATTTATGTTGTTATACGATGTAAGATATTTCGACAGAATGAATTTCGTTTGCAATTAACAGTGCCAATTTGTAAATGGAAGCTATAGAAGGCTTGAATCAATGCACGATCTGCAGCGCAATATTAAAACATAATGTTTAGATCTTCTCTGTCTCTCTCTCTCTGTCTGTGGTGTTTACAATTTTGGAGAGAGAAAAGCTTTTCACATGATTTTCAGATGGCTAATGATGAGAGTTCGAGTTGTAGAGTAGAGAAATTTAATTTAGAAGCCGATGGTGACCTTTCTGGCGTATGTTTTGGTGTGAGCAATGTAATGGCTGGAGCTGCTTCGGATGTTTTGAAGGAGAACGGTGTCTTTATTCAAGCGCAGTGATTGAGTGCGTTTGCTCCTGTCTATGTAAGATTTAAGAGCTCGCTCTTCCCACAGAAGAGGCTTGGGAACATCGGGTCTTGAGCCTAAGGAACGTTGGTCCAAGTATTCAATCATAGGGCGGTAGTAGTAGGAGCCATAATCATAGTTGTACTCGTACAGATTGCTCTTGGGCCTCGACCAGTGACTGAACTGAGTGACAGCCCGTCGCTTGGGAGCTGCTCCAGCAAAACTCGCCCCAGTTGTGTCCACTTCTGCATCACCCATACTTTCCTATCAGACCTGTCGTCACAAACAACATCATCAGTCGCAAAAAAACATTTCATGGCAATAAGTACCTTAAAAAACATTTTAATTGTCCCTTTCATCATCCATCCCTTGGAAATTGTCAAGATCAGCAAAGGTCAAATCCGAAAATCAATGCTTAAATTTTCTTGCGATTAAATGCACAACACCACAACAAAATTCGCAATTTAAAGCAAAATTACTTACTAAGTGTTAATTGGACAAAAACACATTTAAACAGAGCTTAATTTCCTTATAAAACAACCAAGTTCAAAGTCAAAACATTCCCTAGTATACTTAATTGCAATGGAATTATATTGGCTAAAAAGAAGCAGACTGAAAAGCTGTAAACAAAATATAATTATAAGGTAAAAGAAAGTAAATGCGACTGAGATGTGTTTTATGAAAGTGTAAAGATTGTAATTGTAACTGGTAGCGTGTCATTTCTAACATAATGTGCTAATTACTTCTATGGAAGTGTAGCAAAATTATTAGGCATAGTAAATTAATCATGTCAGTGACAGGAGGGAGGCTATTTATGAAGCTGTGTGATGATGATCCACAGAGTAGAAATAAAGTGTATTGCTCATTTTTGTGAACCCATTTTGTATTTGCAGTGTAGCATTAAAGAAATTAGTCAAATTAGTATTCCTGTTCATAGACAATATGACAAAGCAGGATAAAAAGAGAGATGCCGAATAGTGTGTAAGTATATATAGTTAGTTAGTGAGTCGTGTATAAAGGTGGGTGGTTCTCCTGTGATAATGTCCCCTTTATTCCTGTTATTATCAAGCCCTGTTAATAATCCAGTGGGAAGCGACACGGCGCTGCGGTGGTCTTCTTACTCGTCGGCTCTTCTCAAACGACTATTTTCCGAGATAATCACCTTTCGCAGAAAGAGAGTTATGATCCAATTAACACTGTGGCTACACATTCTCCAACTAGTGGTTAGCATGACCATTGAACTCCTAGGACCCCTACGGTGTCTAATGCAACCGAAAGTGATTGCTGAACTTAATTTGTGGATATTATAATCATATGCCGCTATCATAGCATTATTTAAGTAGTTTTAGAACATTGGGACATAATGATGGGAGTATAGGGACACAGAGCACAAGTTGCTTGGCTTATTCATTAATGTTATTAGTGTAGGAAGGGAAATTGGTTTATTTCAAAGCTGGCTTTCTTAGAGTCAACGAGTTAACTGTGGAGGGCTCATGGCTATAATTAACCACAACAGGGCGTCAGACACGAGACACAAGATACTCTTCTTTTACTTATAGGAACATAGAACAAGACGAGATTAGAAAATGAAGCCAACTATTTCAATTTGGACAAGCAACAGGACTAACAAACAATGTAGAAAATCAGACAGCGAAAAAGCGTTAGAGTCAATATGAAGAAGCTACAGCACATTGTCGTCTTTGAACATCACGACTTTGTCTCCCGAATTCATTCTCAAGTGGATCGAATAACGGAAAGAGAACTATATGCCATGCAAGTCTGCACATACATTCAGACTCTCTTTCACTATCTCTTTCAAAAGATGAGGAAACAAAGGAGGATTCATAATAGTCCACTTTATTCTCTTCATAGCCCTCAATTTAAGAGTTTCTGCACTCAATTCAAATCTTCTTTGAACTTTAACTCATTAAATGCACCTACATGGATTTCTGCAACAACAGGTAAATTTACAAGGCACACTTACGCAGCAGCTATAAACATAACCTTGCAAATGCAATTGTGAAACAAATTAACTAAGCTGACTAATGTACCTAATTATAGTGTGATAATCTGACAATTACCTAATTTTGAGATGATAGAGCAAATTAATCTATCTATTTATTAGGAATAATTAGGAATAATTAGAGATTCTCCGAAATCAAGGCGTAATGCATATGAGCAGATGTAGGTGGTAATTAATCGTAGTGATTTGACATTTATATAAGTAAAACACTATTAAGTCACATCACAACACTGAAGAGCACAAATGAATGACTGAAAAGTTCTCTAATTAGTTCAATAGAATGTGAGAATGTTCAAATCTACCAGAATTGAATTAGTAGCTAATTAATGGGCAGGTGCAACATAGGACACTTGAAAGACATGTACTCTATGAAATAATTGCCATTAGCACTGCCAACAACACGGAGAAAGGGAAAATAACCCATCCACACAAATTATCAGTTGTGCATTTCTATTTTATCCTATGCATAGCAGAGATAAAGATTTCGGATTAGCACACACACACACACGAAAGAGAATCTAACAAGACAGCAGGTACATATTATAAAATGACAGCTCTACAGAACAAGTAAAATATTTAGAGACAATTATTGTTAGCAAGAGAAAAAATGTGTTGTGAAATGTTTGAAAAAGATTTAATACCTGAATTAATAAAGTCCGAAAAATAAAAAGTGTTGCAGAGAGAAGTGAGTTGATGGGATTGATGTGAGAGGAAAAGCTAGGACGGAGCAGAGTTTGTTGGGTGATTGATATCGACTCCCGGCTCCCGGTCTGTGCTGTTGTAGTTGACTTGAGTTAGGATGGCACAACTCTGTTTATTGTGATGTTGGCTATTATTTTATTATGATTGCTGGTGGTGGCTCAGCCTTGAGTTGGGACGTTCAGACCGGGATGGCAAGCGTTGGACTTGACTGGCTGGAAGTGAAAGACACAGCAGCTCCCCGAAACTGATTCACTCACTCCAGCTACTCCGCTTCCTCCATTCCATCTTAGACATACCTAAGTACATCCATGCAACCTTTCTGTCGTTGATTGAGAAGATGTTGAAATACATAGATTTACATACGTAGTAGCACGGACTACATATGTTATACCTATTCTCTCATCTCATTTATATCTCTCTACTTCCTTTTCCTCTCTCTGCTCCTCCATTATTACATAAGAGAGAAACTCAGATACTTATTATATTATAGCATCCTCAAAATACGTAAGCAAAGCAATTGACTGAAAAGTTTATACTTAC
>JAAAYG020007267.1:7614-26284 GCA_009936455.2 Tomocerus minor | reverse complement strand
ATCGCTTTTAGGGATATTTTAAGACTATTTCAGGGAAATTTTAAATTGTTTTAGGGATGAGTTAAATATATCCCTTATTTACTTGTAAATAAATAGGAGTTGTCGGGGTTTGAAGCTATGCAAGCGGTGTCCATGTCATTTATGTGTACCGTTCATGGGACCCTGTACATGTATAGACTGAACATTAGCAAAAGAGTACAATGGCCAGGATTGCGTCTTTCTATAATAATACAGTCACTCACTACTGGAGGCACATGATACACATAGGTAATATTGTGCAAAAGCTAATGTATAATACGTGTGTGTAGTATTGATGTAGTAGTCTCATCAGATGCCTCCTTCTAGCATTTAAGTACCTACTTATATTCGCGCTATAAACTTGCTGTCTCTAGTCATTCGATCTCACTTCAAAATAATTTCCTACAGTGACAACTGCCAGATTAAATACCGTTGTAATTCAATCCCTCACGAATATAACTGTTGAGCTCTTCGAATTCAGTTTTAAGTGTCTTCGCTTTTCTTCGTTTCAAAACAGAATGCCATTTAAGAAAATTCAGAAGGCTGTTAACGAGCTATTGAAGAAAGTTTCTGCAGGTAAAAAAACATTTACTTATTACACCAATTATGATTGTAGTGTTGTTTTACTTTTGTGAGCTGGGGACAATGAGCCGATGAGATTTTAAGTATATTGATCAGAGGATGAGAAGTTGTTTATCTTTTAAAGAGTTCGATGCAATTTCACAATTCTTTCTTTTCATAGGCCGCAGACGAAGTGACGGAGAGTGTTCTTCGAATGAGGAGGAAGAAATGAGGGAGTGTCCATCTTCCGAAGAGTTAGGAGAGCAGCCGCTTCCGCTTCTTGTGTGTCCTCCGATTGAGATCGTTTCCCATGACCTGTCCCAGGAGCAAAGAATCGTCACTACCCGCGTACGCAAGCGGCTCTCTGGCCCAATTCCCAAAAATCTTCCTCGGATGGGCACTTCATGCAATCACTGCTACAGCTGCCAATGTTTGTGCACTCGCAGTTGTTTGCAGTGTGAAAAATGCCCTTGCACTGTTCTCATGAAGCGACCCCTCGTACACAGACGGCGACTGGTCTTCAACTAATCATTTTGGACAACTTTTCTTGCCACTACTATAAATGAGCAAGATAATTTCACACTGAAAAATTAAATAAAGGTACTTTGGAAGTTAATAAATTGGTTTTTGAATCTTTGACATTTTATATTCATCTATGGTATTGACTTAATTGTATATGTATGTATTATTATTTGGGCAAATGACACATTCTTCATAGACAAGTACCTACCTAGCTGTGTATGTTACTATTAGATTGCATTTCCAACAATTCATTAACACTTACTAGCATATTATGCTGATTGCATATAAACAGTAGTCCCATGATATAGGAAACTTTTGTTAATAAGTTCATTCTCATATTCTCATAAATAAAGCATTTTTATTTAGGAATATCATTCTTTCATGCTAGAGACTCCACGTTTAACACGGATGAAACTACTGTGAAATGACAGCATGCAGTGTAAAATAGCGTATCATTCATTTGCAATAGATTACTAAGTAGGTATCCATAAGTGCAACTCTAAATTTTTTGCATTGCCTATTATTTACTATGGGACTGTCCCATCGAGTGCCGTATCGGGTGTCGTTGGTGAAGTTGTTGTAGACTTTGGCGTGTATATTTTAATTCTTAAATGGGTAGCTGGATTTCTAGTGTAGTCTGCCCGCCGAATTGGTTCTTCGGTTGCTGTCAAAACTAGAGTAGGTGTCGTATCACTGGCACTTCTTCCTTGTTGTGGTGGATCATCTTCATAGTCATCTAAGTTTCTCATTACGCGACTTTCATACGCCTCAGACACTGAGATTTGTGTCATGAAATCGTCACTGTTTTTAGTTGTGGCTTGGCTGGATTGCTCTATAAAAAATTCTGTGGGAATAGAATCTAAAAACACATTGAAACTTATCTTTAGACACATTTCATATTTGGAGTAGTAATAGTAACGGAGCATTGGCTTTTAAAATGAAAGTTTTTAAAGTTAGAAGACTAAAACTCCTACAAGAGAAAAATGGACATTGATTACCCTGGAAGCTTCCATAAAAATCATTGTCATAATCATCTTCCGAAGATGATATTATATTTGGAGCAATAATTTGGTCTTCTTCCTTGTTTGAATGGTGATGACTGTGCCCTGATTTATGCTTTGCAATGTCAATACCCGCAGTGAGTTCCGGAGTCGAATGCAATGAACGACAATCCACACATCTCATCACGACGCCCGATGCCATAAAAATTACTTACATCACAAATCAAGTCATCACGATAATGATATGCATTTATTTTTATTTTTCTTTGTACTATATACGCACAAATAGCAACAAACATAAGAAGGCCTAATTTATAAAGGCTTTTAGGTATTCATTTGAAAAGTTTTCGTACCTGTATAAGTGAAAGTTAATTTATTCATCTTTCTCACTTAGAGCCAAACAGATTTAGAGATGATGAGACTGAGAGAGCTAAGACACAGATTTACAGCAATGAAGATCTCGAATCTAACGAAAAATTCCAACTCTTGCTCTTTGTAACAATTTTGACGTACTTTAAATGTATTGCACATGAATTAATATCATTGACAAGAAAAAGTTGGCCTGACAACTTTGATGCAAACATGAAAGGTATAAATTATATTTATATAAGAAAAATCTTAAAAGGATAGCTTTATTTACTTATCTACAGATTTATTTCCTCTCTTCCTTCTGTTTTCACGTTTTCAGCTCTTTGTATTAGAGTTCAATATCTCCTATTAATGAATAGTTATTTAATTTGTATCACATGTGTATATTATATGTGTGGTTAATGTTCAAAATCCTATGAACTCTAGAAACAGTAAAAGACAGTTCATTGAATCATGCTTAACAATAAATCCTTTGGAAATTGCTTCCGGCTAATCGTTCATTAAGTAGTTAAAAGCCATACAGATAGAACAAATCACAAACTGGGGATCATTAATGTGAAGTATACTGAGCCACTACAGGCTACCTCCAGTGGTTCCAATGATTAATCATGGACGTTTTTATTTTTAACCTTTTCATAGATGGCATGCAATATTCAACACAATTTTCTTCAGTGACAATATAATTGGCATACCTACATTTCAAATTAGCAAGTGAAACCTCATCTAGCGAAACAAGAGTTCACTGGTTCCTGCTAGAGTCGGAAGGCGCATGATGCTACGCTATCTGTAGCTGTGCTACCGACTTCGGTATTTGCAAATATGCACTGGAGAACTTTTACATATTGGTTGCCTGTTGCATTATCATTGTCAGAAAATGCATGCATTATTTTTGCCAACTCATCCGTGTTAGACAATGATTCAAGCCCGGAGAAATGGGAGACATTCATAATGTAGTCCTTTGATATTTAATGCATTTATCCAACTAATGCAAAAAGGCCGAGGGGGTACATTATACAATTCCTCTATTTTTCTGAAGCAAAAATGGCACCTACACGTGAGATATGCATGATTTATCCAGTAGGTACGTAGTTAAAAGCATTTACAGTGCTTTAGCCATGTTGTAAAATTATTTTACAGCAGACGCCTACGAAAGAGGAAGTCAAAGCTTGTGTCAAAGTCACTTAAAGTTTGTCTTCCGCAATTCCAGTTTCACCATTTCCCATTTTAAGGTGACAATTTGCGCTGAATATTATTCAATTGTTACACTTTAACCTAATAAATATCAAAAAACTTTCGCTCCTGTATTTCAACCTCTCTTTTGAATTCCAAAATGAGTATTTGGACTTATAGGTGGGTGGTAATAATCTGCCTGGGTAAGTTTTTCAAATTACTGTTTTATTTTCATCAATCTTTTTTTCATTTCTTCTTGCCTCTATCTCCTGCAATTACTCCTTGGTTTCTGTTGAAAAATAGGATTAGCATGGATGACGGCTTTCGGTCAAGCACAGGAATACGGATTCAAGAAAATGAATTCGAAATCGGACAGATATTATGGATTTGAAACTCCACTTGCAAACTCGAATACGGTCAGTATCCATATATATATATATATAACAATGGTGGCTGTACATGCATGCATGTTACTATTCCTATTGAAACTCAGCATGTACGTATGAAATCAGTATGTACAACAAAATGTTAACACGATGGCAATTCATTGCTTTTAAAAAGCTAATACCTATAACAACATGGCTGTTGGTCAATAATTACTTATTTGTAGTAGATTTCAATGCATAGAATTCGAAAAAATAGTGAAGTTTCAAAAATAATGTAAATTTCCTACAAAAAAAATCAAATTTTTTGAATAAATTATAAATAAAAACGCAATCAAAAGTGACTTTAAGCCATTTGTTCATAATATGGTATGTACAATTTTATCGAATTATTTCTGTTACAGTTAACTAATTTGACCATAAACTTAAACTGATGGTAATTTTGGGTGTGATTGTTTACTTTTAGTCGGTCTTTTACTCGGTGTTTGATGAAACGGAAAGACAAGTCTTGGAGGTCTACATGAAATCAAATGTTTCGGCAAAGAAAAAATACAATACTATGTTATATTTGATAGCCTTAGAAGAAGAGATTAATTTCGTCAAGGTTTTTGTGAAATTATACTGTAAAATATTATGTATCACTATCCTGTTTCCTTCAAATGTCATAGCAATTTCATTCAGAAATGTGCTAAGAATTCTGCGAAACACATTTGGCTAAGTGCAAAAATTGCAAAAGAGGATTTTTTGTATTTCATATTATTGCAGTGTTCTGCAAATGTAATGAGTTTTATGTTTTAAAATGGTTTGCATTATGGTAATAAAGTTTCTCAATAAAAAAAGAAAACATTCCCAATAAATTATAATTCAACATTGATAGGGTTTATTCACATATCATTTTCTCCTGCTCATTTATTTATAATTTTAATGATGCGGTTTTCTTCATTTGTTGTTTTTACATTAGATTTGTTCTAATCGATACGTAATTAGTGTATCATAATAATATTATATTATGAAGTAGTACATTAGTAGTAGCTTTCCTTTCAATTCTTGCATTTCTTGACAAGAGAAGTTTTTTTGATTCGCCGTTTTATGAATGTAACTGGTCGACGAGAATTAGCCAATCAATTAGTACATTATTTCATGGAATGGAAATAGTGGAGCTCATTCGCTGAGATAAACTGAGCATTCCACTTCACAATCCTATCCCCTTGATCGGATTTTTTATTTTCAGTGTTACAAGTAGATTAGAAACACTAAAGGATGCATTCCATCGCTTTTGTGGCAAGTAGCATATTTTTGAAAAAAATCTGATTTGATATTTTCCCTTTCACTGTCCTGTCCATTGACATTAATTAATAGCTAGTGCATTAGTAAGAAATGCCATTAACATTTTCTCAATGATGAGAGTGCTCAAGGCAATCATGATTTAAGAAATATTTACTACTTTGATAATAAAAACAATATCTTCTCCTTCCAAAAATAAACGAGCAACACAGTAGTAGAGGAAGTAAGGATACAGAATACTTTGTGAATGTCCAAAGTACCAAAGTGAAGTACTATATTAATTAGTATTCTAAATACAGCGTCATTGGTTTGTAATTTAATGTACCGTTATGAATTATTATTACATGTTTCATTATTTCTTATTCACAAAGTCATTCTATACTTTAACTCTTTGTATTTGTTCGTAGGTAAGTGTAATTAAATAAATATAGTGTTTAAAATCATTTATAAATCATAGCTAGTACAATATTTTTTATTAAGTATGAACCGTCTGTCTCACTGCTCTCAAAATATCAATGACTAGTACAAAAGGACTTGAAAAACTCGAGAGAACTTAATAGTTGTAAAATACTTTCTGTTAAATTAACGCTTGCGAATTTTTCTACTTTAGAATGTATGCATATGTCATTTATATCATACATATTTACACTCGTAATTCGTAAACTTAAATTATAATTCAACATTTATTGTGTAAACGTTTAGTTATAATATACTGTACTTATTTAATTGTTGCTTTATTTAAATCATTGTCTCCGCATGCTGCTTGTTTCCATTTATTTGTATTAAAAACCAAAAAGAAATCCTCTGAGAATCTATTTTTACCTTATTGTAATTATTACTACGTAATATTTTTTATTCCTACCACTAAAAATATCCTAGCTATCTAATTATTCACTTACCTAGCTATAGCTATTTATTCTCCATTTCACCAATATCGACTTCATATATCGATAAGCATAACATAATATAAATTTTTACGCTTTACACTTAATTATTGATTAATAATATCTATTGATAAGTGTATACTATTATAGACATATAACAACATAGCTGTAACAGTTAATAATATTATTATTATATGATACAATTATAACACATACAGCAATTTATAAAACAAAAAAGGCTCATCATTTTTAAAATTTATTTTAAACAAATTTTAATTTCATTTGGAAACCTTTTAAATTCCATTAATTATTTTTCAATTATATTAGTAATACACTTCCTAAGTAGTTCACTAAAATTTAGATATTATTCATTAAGAAAATTTGTAGAAGGTGCAAACAGTAAAAGAAAATTGTAATCAATAGAGTAATGTTTTATTAGGTAATGTAATTCTAAATGTTTTTATAATATAGTTATTTTTCTTTAAGTGTCGGGACTTCGTAAACGATGCTTATTGCTCTCTTTCATAGGAAGCAGGTTAGCAAACATCGATATATAAATAGATTGATAATACTTTGTAATAAAACAGTTTTCGTACCTAGGGTTTTCTTACAAGAAGCAAAATCATGCAATATATCACTCCAAATGATTTGAAAGGAGAAAACCCAACATTTTAGTATTTCTGAACAAAAGTTATCACAAAATCGCTCAACTCAATAATCATAGCAAACGCGACACAGTGAAAATTATTTGCATTGTGCCTATAATAAATTGTTCTGCAATACTCGTAAACAATTTCATCTACATAATATTATAAATATATGTTCACACTAATTATTTACACCGTACAAATTGATATACATAAGTATTTTCTATCAATCAGCTAATAGTACAAGTACATATATTATGTGTAGTACATACGAGATATTCCTATAGCATAACTTACTGTTAGTCTAAGACATTCGGATAAAAGAAATATTTCTTTTTTGGTGCTGCGTATATTCATATGGAATTATCCCATCATTATTATTTGTTAATGTTTCGTATTACAATTTCCATTCGAAATGAAAAAAACTTATTTTTTTAGTTTCTTTTCGTAGCATACCAACAATACCATTACGAATATTTCTTAAGTCCGAATGACTTAAACAAGAGATATTTACTACTCAATATTGACCTAGCTAAATGCTTGTCATATGTTTACTTTATTGGTAAATGCTCTATTAAAGAGTATAGATCCAAGGATGACAATAGACGAGTTCCCTAAATCATACAATAGGAAACACCCGACTTCGACGCTACTTTTAAAGACAGTTCGGCCCAACTTGATCCTGACCAAATCCAGAATAAATAACACGGGTCGAACTAACCGCCCGTCCTTTGCCCACCTTTAAAAGTGGCTTGGACGTTGACTGTTTACCATTGAACTATTTAGGGAACTCGCCTATTCAAAGTACAGATTAGGGACACATGTCACATACTCAATTCTTAATTCCATAAAACTACGTAGCAGTAGACGGTAACAATACATTTTCTATGCTTATGTATTCATTAACGACAACAAGTAAAGCCAATTCCAATGTTATATGACAGCAGGTTAATCCATTCGTATTTATCCATGAGAATTTAACAGGTGTCTTCTAAAACCTTTTTTCATTGGATATGAAATCAGTAATAAATTTACCTTAATAAAATTGAAGACAAATGATACACATTTTAATTAACATTAAATTATTATTTTCCCACTGTCACCTGTATATTAATTTCAATTTAAGAATTATTCGCGTCTGTTTGAAATAAATTGCTAATCGAGGTTATGGTATTCGTCTGCAGATACGTAATACACATGAATAAAATAAAACTTAAATGACAATTGCATGTAGAGATTATGGCATATAACATCGAGCGTAAATAGCAGATTTCCTGTAATACATAAAATAATATCATTTTTTCCTGCCAGTAGTGTTAACTTTAATATCATGTCATAAATTAAATCAAAAGATATTAAAATAATGATATATGTCCAGTTTTCAAATGTGACATAAAATCCCCTGATTTTTAATTCTAGCACCTACTTATCAGTGCATATTGCATTGTTTAAATGCAGGCTTTAATAATCCATTTCATTTTCTTATATTAGGTATATCTATCCTTGGCTGCAGTACTTTCATAGCTATACGCACATGACAGTACTAAATATAATTAATTGTCCGTACTAAACATTATGATTGAGTTTTGTTGGCATTATAATTTATATAATATATAATAGTGTGACATTTTTACGTGAAGTGCTTCTCTGTAATCTGTTACTCCTTTTAATTCAAAGTAATACAATGTGACGCTTTGAGATTCATTGCTATGATTCTTATTTCACAACCACGCATTAAGTAGCACACCCCAACAAATAACTTAGTGCTCGAACTAAATAAAAATTTAATGCTTTCGCCTGGTTTACATGCATGGCCATATGATCAATAAATATATTTACGAAGAGAATATGTAGAATCGTAAGCACATCAAATAATAGTATATTTTTTACAAAGCCCTTTCTTGATTAGATCATGTATGGCTGAAACATTCAGTTCAGAAATTGGTATTGAATTACTACGTATTAAATTGAATAGATACCATACAGGGCATCAGCTATACATTTTGAATCTCCAATTAATTTACAATTTTGAAATACGAGTATAAGGACGTAGTCATTGAAAAAACTAAAATGATTCAATTTTAACTTCCATTATCGAGAATGAGGAAACCATCTGTACATATGACTTCCATAAATTTCATTCATTTAATTTCACTCAATTTTCAATTTTAAAAAGCGAAATGTCATTTAGCAACTCTTAGATTTTGTTCAGGACTTAATTTTCCATATACACATTTGAAGTGATTAGAGCATTCGTTTTCAGATTGGCAAACAACACTCACAATATTTACCTGGGTAATTTACATGTACGTAAATGTGACAATACGAACCTTTTTACCTTCATTCACATACTTGTCCAACTGGTGTGGGTGTGCTGATAACAATTTACTTCTACACATGTATAACAATTCAAGAAATCTCACTCAATTCCCTCTTTGCACACTTTGTATTGTAATTAACTAGTGTTTTTAAGTCCGTATTCACATCCATTATAATTTTCAGTACGACGAAAAGACAGAAACTACAAGAAAATCTGTTTTGTAAATAATCAAAAAATAATGATTGTTTGACGTCAATGCACATTTCTAACTAGGTAAGGTATATTTTATGCTTTTAAGCAACCCAAATCCTAATGTACAATAATAATGATATAATAAATATCTACGAATATTATACGGAGTATGTCAAAACACAACAAATTAGATAATTATTCTATGGCACAGGGAACAAATACATGATATAATTATTTACTGTTATTATTTGTATACACACGATAGAATACAGCGAGAATGACATAATTATTTTGCAGCATATAAGTTTATTGTTGGCTAGCTAACAATGTACGTACGTATCTATTATCTTATTTCTATTTAGTAAATTACCGATTCAACCGAAATGATTACATAATTACATCAGCTATACAGGTAATTAGTTAACTTTTACTTATAGATAGACCTTTAGATTTATTCAACTTTGTCATCCCTTTAAAAATTAATTTTAGTCTTATAGTTTACTTATAGTATAGTTTTACCAGTACTTAAAGTATTTTAGTTAGTTCAACAGTACCATTATGAGTAACATATGAAATGGCATCTATTGGGTTAGTAAAATTGAAACTAACAATCATGGTAATGCTGAATAAAACTTTTCAATGAATTATTAGGAAACTCAATAGAGGTAGATTTGGTTTGATTACAGTTTCTCATGCTCTGCTACCTGTACTCAGAATTACATGCACACAGTGTACAATTTTACCATTAATTCCATTTCTGTGCACTTCAGTCAGCCAAATTTCATTGTTTCCTTTGTTTGTTTATGAATCCAGTTGTACATTATTGTCTACAACTGAAAATAAATTTCTTATTTAATGTGCTTCAGATTGAAATTGTGAGTATTTACAATTAAAATCTACTTGTTCGAAAAGGTTTGTATAATTTCAACTGAAAATTACAAGATTTGGAGTAATTTGGAACATTTGATATAGAATTTACATCTACACGACCATATTATTTCTAGCTAGTACATCTCTTTAGCATTTTCCGGTTTATACATGATATCGTTGTAGTGGCAGGTTTAGGGAAAGAGTTCGCTAAAATTATTGCACATTACCAACTAATAACTCAGGCAAAAAAAATTACCAGAGAAATGAAATGATTTGCAAATTTCTGTCCCAGGTTACGTGGTCTGAATTCGTACGCGATTCTTTACATTTAGAAACTAGCCTATTAGCTTACATATAACTATCAACTAAGATTGTTGTGTGTAGGAACATGGCATTTTTGTTAGATGTAACTATTTGTTTATCAAGACGAACTTTTCTACCGTGCTATATCTGTATAATTGTTTCCAGTTCTTTTAAAGCTACTAACTACGCCCTCATTTTTACTTGACCATTTACATAATAGTTATTTATCTTACAGCAAAGTATTTTCAATTTATTCAGAAGATGACCTAGCCATTTAGAGCGTAGTAACATTCGTACACTTAATACACTACAAACTATAATCATTACATCAAAAAATATTACAGAAATAGGCTGAACATTGATAGAGGATTTTAAAAAATCCACGAAATCACTAGTACAATAAATTGCAAGAGCTCTTAAATTAAAATGATTTAAATGAAAGATAGCTATTGTAGAATTAACAAGTTTCACACGAAAGATGAACTAAAAGATCTGGGCAGTGAACACCAAGTGCTCGATGCACAGTACATTGATCAAGATACAATATATTTTTATTTATGTAACATTATATATTTAGCCACTGTAGACATGATTTAATTAGGTATATTAAGGATTGCTACAGTAGTGGTAGTATCTTCTAGATTTCAGCTAGCAAGAGCAATAAATGCCAACTTGTCTGAAAGTAATTAGTAAAAAGGTAGTACATTGATATAATATGTATGTATAACGTAGACGAATGAATGACTTGGTACATTCTGGCAATGCATTGAATAAGCCATGATAAACAGCTTTTTTGATAGATCCTGATTATTTGATGAATTAGATACATGTCGTACAAATACTATTTAAATGATAACAAATACATTAGAATATGATACAGTACAGGATGCAGAAGGATTAAAGTAAGTCTACAAATACTGATTGTTCCTAACAATCTAGTAATAAATACAAGATGGCTCGATGGCTTGCAGTATAAAAATGATGGAGTTCTCAATAAATGGAGACTACACATTAGTCATGTATGTAATCGATGATGTGTCGAATTAGATTAGATAATGTTTCTATAGATCACTAGATTATGATGCCACATTAGGCCTCGACTCGGTTTTGATGAAGATGGGGCAGGAAGGGCGCGGAGAGGTTTGGCGGTGAACGTAAGTATTTGGGGAGCCAGGTCGGTTGGGAGGTTTGATGTAGGCAGATGGCTAGTAATGAGACGAAGTCGTAATTAGATTATCGCTAGCTGTGGCTGAATAGAGAATAGAGGACTAGTGGAGTGGGTTGCTCTACATAGAATAATAATTATGTATTTAAGGTAGAAACGGCTCAAGCTTCAGTCTCTTTGAGACTATCAAAATACTCCATGAGTTGGTCGTAGTCCATTTCCAACTTGACATTATTATTACTTTTGCTCGAATCGTTTTTGACTTTGTGGTTGAGACGAGCAGCCGCGGCGGCGGCGGCGGCCACGGTCAAAGGTCGCTGGACATCGTCTTCATCCTCGTCTTCCTCGTCCTCGTCAATGTAGCACATTGGATTGCCAACGATGTTGGGTCTTTTGAGATCTTCTCCGAGTGCTGCGAGGGGCGGGGCGGGCGCAGGGGCTCTTCTCGTCGGTGGGGCTGGGTTCTCCAGGAAGTCCACATACGACGGGTTGGGCAACTCGTCCGGGTCCACCGCCTTTTTGTTCATATTGTTGCTGCTACTTTTATTCTTAGCGTTAGAACTATTATTAGCACTACTGTTATGACTGCTGTTTCCACTTCCGCTCCCGCCAGTTGGATATCCATTCCCGCCGCCCCCACTATTCTTTGTACTGGTGTTGGGGCGTGGCGGAGAGATGGGCGGGGAATTGCCGCCAGTTGGGATATTTCTGTGCGGTGGGACCGGCGGGCGGTAGTCCGGGCATTCCTGCGACTGTCTCTTCGCTTTTGGCGGTTGCTGAGAAGCGAGCGCGGCGGGAGCCCCCGGGCTCGGAGTAGTTCTAGCCGGCGGGGGAGGAAGTGCCTGCTGCTGCGGCGCCGGGTGCTTCACAGAAAATGTCGACGAGTCAATTAATTGTGTCTGCGATGGTTTTGGAGGTCGCGGCGGAGGAGGGGCTAGACGCGGCGCGGGCTCCGCGCTTGCGCGTCCGAATGCTCGCGCCTGAGACGACGTGCTCGGAGTCGGAGTCACGTGGGAGTGTGACGGCGGCGAGGATGCCGGGGCGTGCACGTGGCTAGACGTCGAATTCGCCGAGTGGGTCAGCGGGTGGCTGTGCATCCCGTGCGGGTGCAAATTCGGCGGCTGGCTGCTGCTCGCCATCGTGATCGACACATTTCCAGTTGTGGTGGGGAATCCGCCCGGACTCGTGCCCACGACCCCATGGGATTGGCTGTGGCTATGGGAACTGCTGCTCTGCTGCGTCGCCGAGTCGAAACTCGGATTCGTGATGATCCTGATGGGATTCGTGTGGTTGGAGCCGTTGGCATCGAAACTCACGGATTTATTCGAATCGGAGATTTTGCTGGAATCCAGCGAGGGATGAAGTGCCAGCGAGGCTCTTCCCAGCCACACCCAGTCATGGGCATTTGTTGTTGCTCCGCCCCCTCCACCGTTCGTGCGTGCCCCCAGGGGGGTGTGCTCCATTTTTATACCCAGAGCCAAGTCATCCGGATGCGGGAGCTCCCTCTTCTTCACCCGACTGGCGTACACGAAGCAAGATGCGACAAAGACGAGGATGGCGACGCTGAAGACGCCCAGCAGGACGTACATCGCGATTTCCAGGGGCGTGTTGTGGGCGGCGAAGGTCCAGCCCTTGTCGGGGTCAAAGCCCAGCATCGGCCCGTAGTGGTGGCTCGGGTCTCTCTCCCGGTGCGTCGCCTTGCTGTCATCCTTCAGAGGAATGCCCGTGATGTCGTTCATTGTAACGATGCTACCCGGGAGGAGGGCGGAGGACAAATCCTTCTTCCCGCCGCCGCCGCCGCCGTTGCCGTTGGTCAGGGAGCGGTCCTTGCTCCCTCGCCCCGTTTTCCTGAAGGAATGCTTCGACGTCCCCATTCCTTGGTTGCTGTCGTTTTGTGTGAATTCCGATCGGCTGCTGCTCGTCGTGAAGTTCACTTCCACTTGAGCCACAGACATGGCCAGCGGCTGGGAGTTTTGTCGATGGCATTGATCGCTCAGCTCAAGAGACACTCTGCAATTCACAAGAGACAATCTCATTGACAGTCAAAGCACAGCTCACATTTCATTCCGACCCAATGCCTTCCCTATTTCCTCTTTCTACACCCCGAACCGTGCCTTCCATTCCATTTCATACTATTATTGCTAATATCTCCAACAACAAATTCCCACCCACTCTGCCACTCACACTCATCACTCTCACTCCATCACCACTACACAATTACACACCACACGCATAATATTACCCCCCCCCCCTTTTTTTTTTATTTACTACACCATCTCCGAAAAAGCATCGTCTCTTAGTTATCGTGTCTCCCCATGTTTCCTCCGCTCATTGCCAATCTTGTCTTTCCTAGATATGTAAATAAAATTCCATTGCTATCTATGAACATTTTACAAACGAGATAGTCCTGCTTTCCGGAAACACCCGAAAATACGCAGTGTGCCATAAGTCATTAACTTCAAAAGAATATACATAGCTATTGCATGAATAATAAATGTTAAACATGATAAATTGACTGCTTCCTGCTATAAGATCCTGTAAATTCATCTTAATTTTTAAATTGATGCCGTCATTTTTGATCTGTCACCGTCCTATTAGACTATTACTTATTCATTTCTGAGATCCCACTAAGTGACATTTCTCTTTCAGCCTCTGTCAATTACATTGTAGCTGAAATTCCATGTATACCTGATCATATAAAGTATAACACATTCAAAAAAAGGAACGAATCCTTACTAAATATACTGACGCTATAATTTATTTTCTCTAAACTTTCTCTTCTTCCTTTTCTAGTGAATTTACAGATCTACTCCTAACAAACAGTATGTATTTTTTGCAACGATATGTAAATTTTACAGATGAAATACAATTTTGCCATGTTCCTGGGCAACGGATCTTATTTCTTATTGCCAACTTTCCATCAGTCGCTTCTTAGAATAGAATAATTAGAATTTAGTCCTTTGTATTGGAAAAGAGTGATGGAATCTGGGGCGGAAAAACGAGATAGAATTTATGAGTAGGCATTAGCATTAGAAACGAGTACTGAGTTTCGTTTCTCTTTGTATTGCTTTCTTGAACTAACATAGCACCTTCGTATATCATTGTAGATGGTAGGCGTAGGAGGATAGTTCGTCGAAAGGAGATGGAATCCCATGGATACAAATATGATTGGCAAGAGAAGTGAAAACAAAAGAACTGACCTCATAATAGGACCTCCACCTTCGCTCACTGCGATGATTCGTGGATATTTGGAATTTTGGATGGGCGGGAGTTCCACCACAGTCGGCTCCAGGCTATCCACTGCTAAAACATAATTTTCTCGATCGATTTCATCCAACTTTATCCACGTATTGTCCGAGAATCGGAGTTTGATATCCAGCAATGCTTCCTGCCAATGCCAAACCAAACAATTGATACATTACATCGTACATCTTTAGCACTCACGCAATTGCCTTTCCTAGAAAACACTTTTCCCCTCAAATCTTATTTTCTCACACTCTCCAATAAAATACTCTTACTAATATTATCAATTATTTCCGAGAAATAATTTTACGGAAAAAAATGACAACTAAATAAAAGATAACAATACAAATCTTTACTTTCTGTAAATGTTTCGATAAATAGTCCTAAACCCAACAGCCAAAGAATAACAAAAAATAATATTTTAAAAATGTGAAAAGAACAATTCGACGATAGTTATTTAAAACTCCCATGTTTTTATCATCCATACAAGTAAGCAATTAAACTTTCCTACGAAGGAACCTTTAACGATACTTCCCTAATGTGTTTCAGTATTTTTAGATCAAAAGTTTTATTTGTTAGAAGGGGGAAATACCATAAAGGAGAAAAATAGAATCAGTAGCCACCTTTTTGACTTGGCAGGAAATTTTAATGGGGGAAAGGTTGACAAGGCTAAAAATAGAGGAGCAAGAAGGAAATCAAAAGAATTTCCTTGAAAGAAAAAAGAAATGTCTGAATTCTCGGGCTACAGAGAAAATGATGATTCTTGCTCTGTTCTTTTGCTTTTGCTCAGATATGGGAATTAATGTATGAATATCTGACAGGAGTAGCAAAGATGACAGACAGACAGTTGAGATGCCGACAATAAACAGAAAATAAGAAAGAAATTCAGAGGTGACATGCACGTACTTGACACGGAGGGATGGATATTTCATTATCGATAGGGCATTCTGCCTCTCTTTCCTAAATTCCCTTTTCCTACACACTGACGGCACTGAACTCCTAACGTGTGTAACATAAAAACAACTACACACAAATACGTAACTGTCTATTCTACTCTCTCACACATTTTATTTACTGCAGACCACATCTGCCACCACGACGCAAGGTGAACCAAAATATTTTATTTGGCAAAGGAATATATTTGTCTGCGTTAACACACAATAGAATATTTTCTTACGAAACTCTGCCACATCGAATATTTTGGCTATAATATGATCTCTGGCCTATACATCTCTTACGACACTCAAGTTTCGTATACATTAAGTAAAAATAACCTATTTTTATATAAATATAAGGTCAAATTAAATAAATTCGGTGATTGATTTAATAGGATAATATTTCAGGTCTAGTACATTCAAAGGTACCTACCAGTATATTTAAGGGTGTTTGTGATCATAGCCTAATATTATTATAATGGATATATATAGTAATTCTTGCAGCTTTTTTAAACATAATTTCTGTCTGGAAGTCAAGTGAATAAGTTTTAATAAATGCAATTAAGTTTCTCATAGCAGAAAGTTTTTATATTCCACGATTTGTTAATTCCCAACTGAAAGAAACTCATAAAAGAATGAAATTTAAAGAGGAATTTTTTCTAGAAGTCACCCTTAGTAAGACTATAGTGATTTATATGTTAGATGGGCAAATAGTTCATAATCGGTAATGTGACATTGACAGGTGAGGTCTGAGTCACTTAAGTATTCTCAAAGGAATAGAAAAGCGGAAATGAGAAAAGAAGAAACTGGAGTGCCCATTACCAAGGAAAAATGAAGAGGAAAAGATTAAAGGAATTCCTTTTGCACTTACACAATGCATATCCAGAACAAGTATTATTATAGTTGTCATACCCACACAGAGATATGACAAAGAAAGACTAAGTAGGCATTTTTAAGACTTGTCAATAATTGTCATATTCAAAAAGATGGCCTTATAATTTTTTCTCTTATTAGAAATCATCGCCTTTCTTAATGAATGCGAAAGTTTGCACTTTAAATCTTCAGAATTTTTAGTCGTTAATGATATTTAAGTTCCAAATAGAGTGTTGATGTGATTCATCATCTCATGACAAACCTACACATAAAATCCCGAATGCAGAACTAAAGCAGTTTTGATATTTTAGAGAGGAATGGCTTGCCTGATATTTTGCTGACAGTTTGGAAGTAATTGTGGTCTCTGCCACAAACTCATTGTCCGAGTCTGTATCCGGAAATAGGGACAACTGTACTCCGGATATAACCTGTACCCTCATAACCGTCACAAAAACCTTTTCATTGACAACTCGGACTTCTTTGGCCCCCAGCACTCGTCCTGTCACAGGGGAGACGACCTGCAATTCAAAGATTTCAATTACATTACTAATAAATCTATATAGACACATATTCCTGTAATTTTTACACGTTTCCACATAGCCACAGAATATTTTATACTGTCGACTTTGAGTGCACAACAAATAACAGAAATCTTCATGCCTTTTTCTTTGTGAACACCTGCAATCACCATTTTACATGTTACCATGTCTTGATTTTAGAACATCAGTTTTAACTATTGTAACATCTACATTTATTTCACCGCAAAAATTATACGGTTTACTTCTACGTGAATAAATCCCAATTAAATATTACAGGATACTTTTCTTGCTACTAATATAGAATATTAAGTTATTAAGCCAACGGTAGTTGAGACGAAAATCATTTACAGGGAAATTATAAAATAAAATAAACAAAAAGGGATCCACCAAACTACTATTCCAAAATACCTGCAGTATGAATGACTAGTCGGGCAGTTTTTTGGGAATATTAAAAAGTCTAAACACCTGAAAATGTGATTCCATCTCCATTTATAATTCCCATAACTCAGTATGAAAAGGACTAACGGCATAATGATGGAACAGTCAGTGGAAATTGGAATTATAGCGTAGGTAGATATGAAAGGGCAGGATCATCAAAAGTTCCCGTAGGAGGAACTCATTATTTTGTTGAAATCTTATCATCATTAATCAAAGATATATCTGCGAGTTTGAGTGAAGGAAAGTCTGAGTGCAACAATAAGCCCACATTCCCGGAGAATGAAGGAATCCGGTTCAAGTCCTCTCCTTAGTGTTAAATGGATATACGTTGCCTGATTACATTTCTGAGCTACGGTAACCTCCCTTAAAATTAGGCCTACATAATATTATTAGAGAAACTGCTATATCTATAAGGACAGGAATTAAAGGCGAGAGAGATAGATCATTAGATATTAGAGTGAGAGTGCAGGGCTTCGTATATATGTATGTCGGATTAGAAAGAATGTGAGAGGAGCGGGCAGTGCGTTGTGGCTCAGTCTAAATTCCTTGTACACAATTTCCAGAGTAGATAGGAAATTTCTTGAACACTTTGTGAAAAGAAAACTGTAGAGACGGAGATGGCTCATTGTTTTCTTTCATTCATTCATTCAATCACGAAAACAAAACTTTGGTTCGCCATTGTATATAGGCATTGTGTGCAGTTCCTTCTTATTCTTACTTACTTACTTACTTAGGTGCTCTGTTGCTGATCGCTCTCGCCACATCACGGCACACCATTTGCTCCCATTGTGTTACTTTTTATCATCTTTGTGTTTTCCACGGTTAGAATGAAGCCTTCTTTGTTACCCACACGGAAAACATAAAACGAAACCTAACTTTCTCCATTTCTTCAAAAGAAGAGAACTTCTATTTCCATGCCACACTATTCCATGTGTTACACTTTCTTTTTTTTT
>JAAAYG020007256.1:9687-26286 GCA_009936455.2 Tomocerus minor | reverse complement strand
ATAGACGTATTTGCTTTAAACTTTCTACGCATACTACTAGTGTCTAAAGACAGCTGTGGAGTGGACATACTACTAGGTTAATTTTCAAGGTCTTATTACACTACTATACCTACTTAAAGCTACATTTACTAATCTAATATTACACTACGTTACATAATATTATACCTGTGGTCATAAAAATTATCAGGCCAATATTCAAAATACTTTTACTACATATAGATGGGCAAAATACATGGTAAGGTATAGTACCTATTTTGAAAATACTTCGCTCAAAATAAAAAAATTAACCTTAAAATACAAAATACATCCCATTTTACATGAAAATACAAAATACATCCCATTTTACATGAAAATACAAAATACATCCCATTTTACATGAAAATACAAAATACTATATTTAAAATAATTTTTTTGGGTCCAAAATACAATACACGTATTTTGAAAATACTTTTCGAAAATACTTTCACTTTTCTTTGAAAAATGAATAACTTAATGACGATATTAACACAATTTAATTTAACTTGCTATTTTCTAACTTTTAATAAAAGATAGTTTATTTCAGTATACGCAATGCACATCAAATTGTTCGATTACCTACCAAAAATATTCAGGTGTTGAAATTACTATTATTTAAAATTCGCTAGATTTTTACATCGTTGCATTTTACGCTTCAAACAGAGACTGCACGTTTCGTAATAACACTTGTGCCCCGGTTTCATCGGATTTTCGGACTGTAAAGTATCTGCGTTCATTATGTATATGTACCATCTAAAATTGCTGGTCATCATAATTCGTTACACGAATTATTTCTTGAGTTGTATGTACCAACATTCATATGTCGCATGTTGGTTGGTACAAACTGGACAATAATTATGGAATATCAATATCTTTAAAATGCCTGAAAATGTGTCTATAGTATTGTTGAATAGGGAAATGACGATTGGATTTTTAATATTATGCGTTTTTCTTGTCCTATTTTTTAGTGTCAAGTGCAAGTACAATTAAGGATTTTCGGAATGTAAGTACATACTCCTTTTGGAACAACATAGATAGGCATTATGGATGTTTATAAAACCTTGGTATGCTTTCCGTTAAGTTTTGGGGTAATGCAGAAACTCATCAGTAGTCATCATTCTTTTCAACAGTTTGGAACGTCGAAAAATGACAACCATTAATTTTCTATTTTTGCACGTCAAGTTTTAGGAAAACAAAGAAGGTGTTTGAACCAAAGTTGAAAAATTTTCCAGCTCCCATTCAAACCATGAAATCTCATTATTATTATACATTTTACATGATTTTATACTAAATGTACTAATCAACCGGATAAAAGTATTTTGTATTTTGATATGTCAAAAAAAAGGCTTTAAAATACAAAATACAAAATGTATTTTAAATACAATATTTTAAATACATGTATTTTGCCCATCTATGTTACTACTACTACTATTACATTGAACTACTATTACATACAATACCAAGGTGTTACTAAACACGTTTCTTTGCAATTACAGCTATTTATTTACAACAATTCATTAGAAATGGCAAAAGGAAACACAGCAGCAGTTCTGCAAGCAATCTCTTGTGATGTTGAAATCCTCTTCGGAGAACTTTTAGACGCATTGGATTTGTTTTTTGCTGTCGGTCAGCTTTGCTGTACGAACATTTTGCAATGGAACCGAGAGAATTTGTCAGTTTCTTTCACTAAAAGTAGACTGAGATTCCTAGCATGGGTTTTCGTTACTGAAATAACTGTTTTAGCAACTGTCTATGGCACATGTCGACTTTTCCGCGAGTTATTCTCACCAGATCCAAATTTTCGGCGTTTTGAAGTAGTCATCTATATTCAATACAATTTGTCCGCCTTCATTTTCAGTTGTTATCAACTGATCCTACTAACTAGAGGATATCATTTGTTTCCTCTTTTGAAAAAATTCGTTTTCCTCCTTAGATTTCTTCCAGGTAATTCTCATAAAATTCAAATGACACATTAAAAAGAAAATGCGATAAAAAAGTATTACTGTTGTATTAAGAATAAGAAGGGTGGCACCTTTTTTCCAATTCTGATTCGAGGAGAACGGACTTGATGCATAGAAACGCATAATTACAATATAGTCATTGTTTTGACGATGTTTCCAAAATCAAAAAAAAAACTGTAGGAAAATGAACAAAGTACATTACTATGTATTTCGGGAAAAGTTGGACGAGGTTTACCAACCACTAGTCACGTCGTAAATGTTAGAAATTTTATAATTTTTGGAAGCATATTCAGACTTTTTATTTATTCAATGACAAACGTTGATTCCCATTGGTTATTTTCTTCTCGTTTTTGATTTGATTTTGCATCTCTACGTTTCCTCAAAATGATGGAATCTGGAATTAATTAGAATTGCATTGCAGAACGGAAATATTTCGTTATCCAATTCTTATTCCGTATATATCCAAATGGTGCCACCCCTCCTTAAGGAAGCGGTAGATGGGCATTGTGATACCTCGTCGGGTTACATGTACTTATCGACCTTTTAGGGTGTATAAATCGCATTTACTTATCAGTTGTCGCCAAATTTCCAAAAGTGGTACAAGGTGAACATCTCAGCCACTTCTATCGAAAAATGGCAAGATAAGTTAAGTGGTTAATACTTCCGAGGAATTACCGTTTAAGAATTTCGTTTTCTTACGCACGCATTAATTTCAAGTATAACACATTTGATTTTTTCGATAGACGTGTCCAAGATATTCACCTTTTTTTTTTAATTTGGCGATAATCGATGAATGAGATTTTTCTTCCTTCTCTTTTAATGTTTCCTTGTTACTTTAGAAATAGATGACCGACGAATGGATGGAAGAAGGAAGAAGACGGATATGGTCAAAAGGGGGTTAATTGCATCCAACCGAAGAAAAATCGAAGTCGCTCTGTTGGTTGCCTTCGGGGGGATTTCGAGTGGCAGTGTTGCCCTTCAAGTTTTCATCGGTGGATCTCTAGATCCATTCTACAGATTTCTCCAAGAAAGTTTCCCAGAGGAATTCTACACTTTAGCGCCAGTTCGACTCTTTGGCTCGGCGGTTATGCTCTATGTTTGCGGGTACATGGTGACGATGTGTTATACAGTATCAATGGTCATCTTGGCTCTGTGCAAGTACCTCAACAAACTCATCCTCCTACTCCGCCCCGACAATGCCAAAATAAGGAACTGCAGACAGGCGGTCATCTTGTACGAGTCTTTGAATTTGCTAGTGAGAGAAGTCAACGAAAACTTCGTGATCCTGATCCCTTTGCTTTTATTGGGCGTTTCCTATATTCACATTTTGTGTTCATACGGGACGGCCTCGTTTCATTCTATTATTCCCTTTGCTGCATACATTTACATGCCCGCCATGTGCTCACTCTTCTTCGCTTTAGAGATGACCCTTCTCCCACAATTATCCAACATCTACGAAAATTCAAAGGATTTCCAGAAGAAATGGAATATCCTAAAGATTTCTCATGAAGACAGACGACGACTCAAAAATTGCAGACCATTCGGCATTAAATGCTTTTCCTGCTTCATGATCAAAAAATCTCCAAGTGTCACATTCATGAAGCTCATCATTGACAACACGATCACTTTACTTCTTACCATCCGCCCAACGACATAAAAATATACTTCATGCTTTGGTATTATAATAAGCCGTAGCAATAATAGGAATGTAAAATTAAGTCTTATTGTAATTTGTAATGATAAAATAAAATAAAGGTATTTCCGAGAAAGCAAAGATGTGAAAGTATTTTAGCCAATTTATTGTTTATAAAAATTGACTTTTGTTTACATTCAGACTAAATGAAAGTAAATGAAATTCAATCGAGTTTAGATTTTGCTAGTTATATATTCATTCAAGACAAACATTGGATTGTAATTGAATTAGTGAAACGAATTGATTTTTCAAAAATAATATAATATAATCCTTATAAAAGGCTGTATCATTTTGACAGGTGTAAAGGCTATTGCTATATCGTCTGAATAAAACCTTACTTACTTACTTATTCATTCAAGACTATTCCTTTCCCTATTCCTCTGAACTCTTCTGAAAAAATCAATTTCTTATCAGTCCAGTTTTATGTAGGTAGAAAATTATCTCTGTCAATATGTATATCATATCACCAAACCATAATTTAATCATCATACAATATCATGTACAATTATTGACTATGATTTGTATTTATTATTTTCACTTCCGAAGAACTCATTTACATGAAAAAATCTGACTTATTGTTTAAATTATTCCATAGCCGTGCCTTGTCTACTCTGATCAGTTTTGCTAACCCAGTTGACCTGAGTTTCACTATGGATATTTTAGAATGTCAGACGGTTTACTAACGCCTCTATAATATTCCATTATTAACCACCTGAATTAATTGATTAAACCTTTTGATTTACTGTATTGACGCCTTCAAAAAAGTTTGTAGCCCTGTAATGTAAAACTTTTTGTTTCGAAACATGGTAAAATTACGATGCCGCATTTTCATTTTGCATTGTAAAATCTTTAAAAGTCAAAAATTGGCAACGGAGAATTTACGATCGTAACTTTTACGATGTTTCGAAAAGTTGGTTCCCGTTCATAAATATGTTTGGATTATAGACATAAATTTTGGGTAGCCATTAAATTCACCAACTTAAAATTAGAACTAGGTACCAATAAATGCTTTCGCTGCACTGCATTTCCACGATTCTCCATCATATTTGCAACAACAAGAATAATTCGAAAGAATTATGTTAATTCTTTGAGCTCCCCATAAACCTGGTCAATGAAATTATTCAGAGAAATGACTATTTTTCTGCATTCGATCATTTTGTGTCTGTCCGTCAGTCAGAACGATAACATTTGAAGGCACTGACGTACAACAACCAAACCTTCTGTGTGTCATCTAGAGGTCAATAGGATCAACCAGTTCACAAATGGAATTACTGCGACTAAAGGGTCGTAAGGTCACCGGATTATTACTGATTTCAATTCGTGTAACTGGACGGCCTATTTTTGTCACTTGAACAAAGCAAATCAATCAAATCATTTAAGTACCTACGATGAAATGGGTGAAGTGCAAGTCAAAAACTCAAGGATTGAGTAAAATATCAGCAACCTTTGTTAGAACTTTTTTTTTGGGAAAATTTTACTCAACTATTGAGGAATACTTTCCACCAGCCCTAAGTGGAAAATAAGCTCTACATATCGTAAGGGCTTTTTTTCCATCAAGAGTTGAGTGTTGTTTCATCAAGGTAGTGGCAAATATCATCGTTCTTTCTTAGAAAGTGGTCAAGTTGCGCCTCAATTATTATATTACAACTTACTTCTTTCTTTTGTTTAAAAATAGAGTAAAATTAGATTTAACTACCTATATATTGAGCACAATTCAGAGAAGGCATAAAACTTATAATAAATTATTTAAACTTACATATAGTCAACAAAGTAGTTTAGTATATGTATTGAAAATGATATTGCGTATTTGCCTCCGACGAAATTTAATATTTCTGCACTTCGGTCGATGTTTGGCTGGAAGTAAATGACAAGAAGACATCTATAAATACATATAGTTGATCGTATGACGTATTTAGAGGATTGTTAGCAGGGTACTTAAGTAACCCCCAAATATTTGGAAAACGCACTAGATATTATCCCGAAGTTCAAGAAAAATATTACAATTTTGGAAAAAGAAGGCACAGTTGCGAAAGCATTCTCTTGTATTCTTGCGTAAATTGTACCACTTAACATTTTATGCTTAAACACGATTTTTTTTCTCCCCTAGGGCAATATTCAATGTTTTGCACTTTGGCCTTAAAATCGGAAAAACTCTGGGGGTCATCCACCTTTGAGATCCGTAACTTAACGCCTGAAACTCATAACTTAGCAAGATTCGTGGAAAATTCCGTAAACTTGTAAACAATTATAGACCTACTATGGAAAATATTTACAAAATCACTTACGAAATTATGGATCGAAATCATAGCGGTAGTTTCGTAACTTTTTATATAACAATTTTCCATTTGCAAAGGCCAATTTTCCAAAGCCAGAAGTTCTGTCCTTCCCTTACTTACTAGTGACTTCCTTTTTTCAGTTACTTACAGTTACACTTACTAAGTTACAAAAAATGGTTCTCCCTGTTTCAATATTTGCTAAGTTAAGTATATAGTTACAAGTTTCCAAGGTTATCAACTTGAGAAGCTAACCTGGATTACCCCCTGTATTTCTTACTCTTTATTTTCATACAACCTTAAAATATTACGCCTCTAAAATTTTGATGACCTACATCAATTTCCTGGATATGTGTCTGAATCACAGAACATTATATTCTGGTTAAGTAAATACTTATTGAATGCCGAATAATATATTTTATTAAATTTTAATCCATAGTATGTAGGTATGTAATTTAAAATATACGAGTGAGTTGAGTTTCTTATCCTGTCCGGTGAAGACTTGTGCTATAAGATACATCTGCAATCAGCAAAACGATTTATTTTTGAAAAAATTTTTGTCATACTATTTCTACACAGATAATTTGGAAAAATGAGTACCGAGGCAATGCGAGATTGCCTGAACTATTATTTCGTTTTGTGTAAATACTCTTTTTATGGTGCAATAGACTACAATAAAAACAAAAATTGGCTTTTCAAAGCTAAAGGTCCTTTTAGGCTACCTTTTTGGTATCTGTCAAATTTGTGGATGCTACTGAACCTGGTGTACATGCTTTTTGTATTCTATCTTCAAATTGTATTAACAGATAAGCCTTTCAGTCCACCACAATTTTTTTTCAGTCTTCTGATATTTGTGTTTGTCAATTTGAGTGCCACAACTAACGTCGGAATCGTCCTATACCAATTGGACAGTTTCATCGCTCTCTTCAACCAAATGCTCTTCAACGACAAACTTTTTCGAAGTAAGCACTACTCATTTTTCTTTCAAAAATGAGGACCTTTCCATTGTAATGTTCAAAAAGAATTTGTCATTCAATGTGAGGATTTTTCAAACTTAATTTTCAAAAACAATTGTTTTTCAATGGAAAATAATATGCGTTGTAGGAAGACTTATGGGATCATACATTCTGTCTGTCCATCGTTGCGTTAGCACGATAACTCTCGAGCGCATCAACGGAGGTTGACTAAACTATGCATAAACATAACATGATGAATTTTTTCAAAATGGGCGCAATCAGTCCACAGGTCATCGAGATAACGCGCGCTCACTTTTTGTTAACTTTAATAATAAAATGAAAGGGTACATCAAAATAGCTATCGGGCTTCTAATAAATTGTTGCAAAGATAGCATAAAAATTGTGATACTCCTTTGAAGTTAATCAATTCTTAAGAAAGTTTTATTAATGCTTCCAATGCAATCAAAATTTTCGGCCATATAAAAACTAAAAACACAGTTTCTACGATTCAAGCACCATATAATATTACATACTGCTACTACGTGTTAATCACTCTCAAATATTAGAAAATTATTGGCACACTATTAGCTGCTATTGCGTTTCCAATAAATTTTGATCATAATAGTATAGCAATTCTGATAGTGCTTCTACCATTCAATAATACTAAGTATATTTTATAGCTTCTAGTTTCTATCAAATGTGAACTACTTTTTCCAGTATAAAATATTAGAAACTGATTGATGCTTCTATCAAAAAATATATTTTTTGCCTACTGCTTTTACTAAATAATTTAGTAGCTTAAAATCTAAATTGCTTTTCATTTTAGATCTCCGTAGAATGGCTGTGAATGAGGAAACATCAATTGATTACTTCGGATTGGCCATACAGCTCTCTTTTCCAGTTTTATTCATTGGGTTTATCACAATTCTGACAGCCGTTGTGTTCCTAGATCTTCATCCATTCGGACCTTTGCTAAAATTATTTTTTTCACATCACTACAGTACTACAGTTCGGGTCAAACTGTATCTGTTCCTACATATGGGATCTTTGGGAGTCGTAGCTTTCTTTTCACTGCTAATCCTTTTCTTGACGGCAATATTCTACGTGTACACTTTGTTATTATGGCTTAAATATTTGTCAAGTTCTCAAATAATGAACCTAGACTCCCTATTTGCTGTAAAAATTCGATTTGTGCAACTGAAAAAATATTATCTATCCCAAGTGATCTTAAATAACTGTGCTGAAGAATTTATGGGAACGGTCGCTCCCTCATTTCTGGCCTCAGGACTACTCATCAATTTATTTTGCAACTATGCCACATTGAAAATGTTCCATATACTAAAGATGCCAACGTACATTTTGATGCCAACAGTCGCAGTTTTTACTGTCGTCGTGGAAAGTGTCTTGTTCTTCACTTCCTCGGCTATCTATTTACAGTGCTGTGAGATAAAGCGATCCTGGTCAACGATTTTGGCTCAAAGAAATATGCGTACATTTAGAAAAGAAGTTAAATCCCTTCGATGTTGCAGAGTATGGATTGGCATTTTTTTCTACTTCAAAAAATACACAATCATTAACATTTTCAGCAATATCATTTATTACACTATCTCATTACTACTCGGTTTACAACTTTAAGAAAACCTAAGAAAAGTCAATGGCTCTGTATTACTGTATCATCATTTCTTAGACTTGCTTTATACTCGCCAGTAAAATAAATAAATAAATAAATGAAACACATAAATGAATCACATAGTTATTGACGAGTATAAAGCAGGTCTAAGAAATAATTTTTGCTGTCCTTTTGACTAGGAAAAAACGGCTAGGTTTAAATTTATACTCGATGAAGACTCGATGAATAAGGATTTTTTGGAAATCATTTCAATATAATTTCAATCTCGCTATGATTTTAATGCTTGCATTAATACGCAAAGTGGTAAAAATGTTTTTGAATACACTTTCAAATAAAATATTTCAGTATTACACAATCATCCTCTGCATTGGAAAATACATGACGGCATGTATCTATTTATAAATGACGGTAGACGGTATGTATAAATCCATAACGGTATTCATGATTTGTCATTAGACAAGGAGGGACCATGACTAAAAATAATTTTCCTCCCAACTTCATGAATATAAAAGTAGAAATTGTTTCAACTTGCCTCTTCGTTAAAATATTTACTAGAAGTGAATCATTTATGACGTATAAACTCAAATCATGAAAAAGAAAACCTCCGAATTCCAAGAAATGATTCCCGTAGTAATAACTAGCGATTCATTTTGAGTAGCTATTATAGAACCAATTCCTTCGACATGGTTTTCATTGGTATAATCAAAAAGTGTGAAATTGGACAACAAAAAATCTAAAACGCATGTCATGAGTCACGATGATACTCCAGGTTAGGCCAATTAGTAATTTATAAGGTTAAATTTCTTAATGACAAAAAGTAATTTTTCGTGTGTTGATTTGGTGTTGGCAAGTGCGTGTTATAATCGTTGAATAAAACTGAATTTTGAATAAAGAAAAACGTGTAACTGTGTAACACAAAACGAGAGTATGTGAGAAATATCAGCTATATTTTATATGGTCGCCGCCCTTAAAGCACCATGAAAAAGCCTATTTTCAGGCCTAAGTAAAGTTGAAATTTTAAAAAGGTTAGGCATTATGTTATTAATTGCTATAATAACTTATCAATTTTAAACTGTCATGAACGCTTTCTTTCAAGAAACCGTTTGACAGTTGTAAAACTAAAACATGGATTGTATACCTATTAAATTAATGCAACATAAGAACCAATTTTATTTCTGCAAAAAGATTTCGATTTACAATAGAAGATGTTCGCTGATTGATTTAGCCCCAATAACCACCCCAGTATGGATAACCCCATCCTCCGTAGCCGCCCCATCCTCCTATCAAGTAGAAATAGTAATAATTATACTTAATTTTTTTCATTTCAATCCAGAATTTGTATTTTTGTGTAATCTCGATTATCTCCATTTAAGCTCTTAATTTTTAACATAAGCCGAAAATAGATGAAAATAATTTGAAAACTTTGACGTACCCCATCCACCATATCCTCCCCATCTTCCCCACCCTGAAATAAATTAATAGATTCAGATTTTAAAATCAAATTCTATTTACATACGTTTCCTATAGTAAATATTTTATTTTGAGCTGTAGGTACCAAAGAATTTTCCTTGTCGTTCTCCCTCAGAAGGACTAAAAGATGAGTCTCTTGTTGGAAGAGCATAGGTCATGCCAATGACCAGCAGCATTACGGCAAACTGTCATAGGAAAAAAATTTCAACGCAAAATTCATATCTAGGTTAGAATTTAAAATTATTTGAAATTAGTATAAGTAGTCATTAGAAATACTTACCAGAAGAAATCTCATTTTCAAGAGCTATTTCTCTCTTTCTATCGATGAGAAGATGTATTTGAAATGTAGGTATCTGATGCTACCGTCGCATTCGTATGTCGCTTTATATACAAGAATAAATTGCTGGTTTTCATGTAGAAAATCATGTGGCTTAAGGAAGATAATCTTAATGAGTAGAGAAAGTCTTATTGAAATTTAATTATTGTTGCCTACCATTAACATTCATAATATTGCATTGCATCATTTCATTACTGCTCTCATCATCAATAATTGTTATCTTCTCTTCGGGATTCATTTAGAAGATTACTTCCCACATATGTCCATTTAGTTTTGAATTTGATGTGTTTTGTTCGAGGGCGAGGTGAATTTGAGGATCTCAATGCGAAATAATACTTACCTACTCAAAACGTAAATATAATGTTCAAACAGTCAAATAAATGCTTGAAGTATGACCCTCAAAATAAAGTGTACCATTAAGCAATGTGATCACAGTGATCAGCAATAATTAATTAACGTCGTGGATACATCGTTCTTACTGCATTTTTCCAGAGATCTTTTTAATATTTTTACATCTTTATCAACGTTTATTGCCTATTTTAGAAATTCAGTTCTCTACAAAAATATAAACATATTGTAACAAAGCCATATACTGCATAGGCTACTAATTGTTATTCTATGGATAATAAACCATTTTAAAAACGACTGTAAATAAGTAGCGGTGATTGATTTACGGGGAAATGCACATGATTAACGGCGAAAACCGCATGATTTACAGTAAAAAAGACATTAAACCTATGTATTCTGGTTCTCTGGGATTGTTGACATCAATCTGACATAGTCTGGTTCTCTGGGATTGTTAGTGATATCATAACAATGCGTTACTATAAAAGGTCATGGGGTCATCCGATTGACCCCATTTTCTACACAGCTCTTTGCTGGGACCCCAAGAACACATTTGCAAAATTTGAGTGATGTATCTCAAACCGTTCGTGAGTTATCGTACATACAGACATACGTACAGACATACAGACATACAGATTGACAGACAGAGTGGGCATTTCTATAAAGCAGCTACCGCTACTTAATAATTACATATTTAACATAATAATTGTGTTCTGATTTCTTTATTAAGATGCTATTCGGAAACTGCGCCCTAAATATCTTCTAAAAATACCCTTGTATTACTATTGCCACCAAAGAGTTTCCACTCAAAAGATAAGCCTATCAGCGACAACAATAGGTTCGTCGACTTCCATCAAGTTACAGAAAGAAGGTGAAACTTCGGGCAGCTTTCTAGTGAATAGGAATGGCCATTTCATCGATGTTTAAATATTGGTGGCAGCTGCCCGAAGCTTCACGTCCTGTAAGTTGATGGAAGTCGACGAACGTATTGTTGCCGCTAATAGGCTTATCTTTTGAGTGGAAACTCTTTGGTGGCAAAAGTAATACACATTCCAGTAGAGTGAATGTTAATATATCATCAGACAGTAGTGGAGAGCCTTTGTCACTCATAGTTCATAGTTCTTCGTTTATTCAAGTGTCAAACAATTCAGTTTGCAAACAAGTTAATGCACGCCTCTGTTTTACAAGTGTTGACACCGAAGATAAGCTACTGTGTATAGTTATCTTACTCCCTTGACAAGCCGAGTCGTTACCAAATCGATATCGTTAAGTCAGAAAAAGGTTTGTATATACAACACAATTTGAAAAAAGTTTTACATACGATCATGATATCGCATAAATTAACCTAATTTTATAGAATTAAGTACAATTAAAATTACGAAATAAAACTAAACAAATATGTTATCCCTCAATTGTATTATTAGACAATTTAGTTTATAGGAAAAGATTTTTATTGAATCAATTTTAGATTTTAGTGTTTGGGGAAGGGCATTCCATGAGTTAATTGTGTAGCACATAGGACTTTTTGCAAATAAGGAAGTGCACTCACACTCAAATTCTAAACTCTCGCATCTGAACCACTCATTTCTTCCTCCACTCGGACTAAATTAATTATCATTACATGGTAGATGCGCATACCCCTCCCCCATAAAGCAACCCTATGGACCAGCATCCTGCATACCCGAACATAACATAAAAATGAATATTTCACAATATTAATAATATTATCTATTAGCGAACTAGCGTATAATATTTGGCATTGACGAGGCAAATTGCGAAGAAGTCGAATGGTATTATTTTCAATTTAGTGTGATAAAAAGGTGATGAGGAATAAATACTTTGTCTTCCAATATTCTTTTTAAATCTGTTTGGCTTGGGTAGGCACCTACCTACTTATCATAAATTTAGCTGAGCTGGGAACTTTGTTGCTATCTCGAGGCTTGAATCTTTTTAATTTCATATTTGTGTCCACGTTATTTGTTTTTAGCGAGCTAGCTTTTATATTATTGTATTTTCATTATTAATGAGTAAATATTGACCTTACTCCTAGCATTATATAAAATAAACTTATTGGATACAAAATCAATAAATGGTTTGTTATAGTCGCCCTTATATACCTAAATCCCTCCTAAAGAGTTATTATTTAGACAACGAATTTTTTTGGGTCGGGGCATCGCTGGCGCCATGATAATGTTCTTCATTTAACATTGGATTACTGCAAACGAATAAAGCGGTCACGGACCCAGGCACGCGAAAATGATAAATGATTTTTTTGTACTTTTACTAGAGCTGTTGTACGTAGGTCTGCTCCATATTGCATTGCGCATTGCTCGGCTTTTATTTCAAACTAGATCATTAAGCCCTCTCCGAGAGCTAGGAATAACAGAATTTAGAAAACCTCGTTTTGAGAAGTTAATATTAAATTCATTAAAAAAATTCGATTCATAGAGTTTAGAGGTTCAAACCATACGTGAGAATAATATTGTAATAAATGACTTTACAAAGACAAGAGCATATTAATTGTATTGTATATCAATTCGGAAAAATATTTCACGACTGCAGATTTTGTGACCTTATAAAAGGGTCCGACAGAAATTTGAAGCGGCGGTCTACTTCGAAGCCATCTTTTTGTTATTTGTCCTCCATGACCTTGCCAAACGGATTTGAATGCCATTGCATCAGTACGCAGAGCAGCACAGTTTGATAGAATTGCAATCTCCAGGAACAATAGGAATAAGCTGCCACCCGGAAATATCAGATACGTGGGCATCGAAATGGAGTTGTACATTTTAATGGATGTGTAATGCAAAGTGAGGCTAACCAAGAATGATCCCCCAACTAGACAGGGTGCAATGAGAATAGTATGATAGTTGATCATTATATTAATTAGCAGCAAGCTGTCATAAGTCTTTTTCATGAGTTCAACCACCTCCCTTTGAAAGAGAGATTTCTTTGGATAATGAAAGGATTGGGTGACTTTGTTGAGCGTTAAATATTTCAGCCAATTTTTGAAGGTAAAAAGATAAATCATGGTGATGACGTCATATAAACTGATAAGGACGAAGGCATACAGCCATCCAGCAAATGAAGCCAGGAAGAGAAGGATTAGAAAAATCGGATGTGAGGTGTATGGAGCAAGAAGTGGATTTTCGTTAACAAGCCTTAATATTGGAGACAACGGATGAGTTACCGAAAAAAATGAATAGCCTAACCCCGCAATGGCACAAAAAGGGATGGACACACGAATTGATTTTGCAATTAGTGCAGAGACGAGTTTAGAGTCCTGAGTTTCACTCTCTTGGCCGAATTGAGCTAGAAAATATTCAAATTATTTTACAGTTGGCATGTGACAATCCCTTTTTACCAACTACAATAAATAAAAAATGTAACCCAATGCACGAATATAATAATATGCTGTAAAGCCTATACAATTATTGTTTAGGATTAAAACATTTAATTTTTCTCTTCAATTTTCCATATTTTTAGTTTATACGTGGTACATACTTAATATGTTGTATGTGCCCTACCCTACATTTGGGCGAGCTTTTTGTCACGGCTTGCAGTTATTTATAGCGATACTATATGCATGCAAGTACCTATGTGAATGTATAAAAAATTTAATTGACTCGTATGAAATTGCATTGGAGTAATTAATTAGGTACCTGTAAAATATATATCAGCCCGAAGAGCCACAGTCATCGCATAGGCCAAATCCTTCTTCCAGAGTACAATCGACAAATTGAAAATGGTTATAGCCACTAACATAAAGAGGAGCAAAACGAATGATATGATTTGCTCTCTTGTGAATTCCGGGTCAGGGTTGAATAAATTGAAGAGAAGTCTGCCCATCATGAATATTGAGCACCCAGAAAGGGGGAAAAGAGAAATTATCACTGGGAATTTTTTAGTTTTTCTTTCCGGTAGTCGAAAAACCAAAATTTCTGCATCATATTCAAAAGGTAACAGTTTCAGGAGGGGATGAGTGGTATAATGCTCAAATGCTTCCCAAAGCGGTTTTGTAATCATTTTTACTGAGAGCTAAATTGAATGACAACCATTGAAATGGCAGCTTAGATTTCTAAAAAGTTATTCTATTTTTTCACTTTTGGCTTGCGTAGCTCAGAAGCTCAAATGAAGACTTTGTATTTACAGTGGGCTCGAATATTCTTTCCATCATGTAGGTATATATTCTATATTTTCTTAGCGAACTAACATCTCTTATAATAACATTTGAATAATTAATGAACATTTATAGGACATGTTATTTTCAACGAATGGAAACCTATATAGAAACCAAGCGTCAAAACAATACTGACAATGTGGCAAAACAATTAGATATATATTGCGAAATAAATATATAACCCTCCTTATATCCATATTCAATAACAAATAATTTACTATTTATTTAGATTGGATTATAGATTTCTATTAGGGTTGTCATTATTGCTTATACGATTTGGTATTAGATTATTTTAGGAAGTCAAAATAATTAAATCAGGAGCCGGACACGGAATTGAAGCAATTATGACGCGTTGTCCTCGTTTTGTACGTTATTAAAGGCAAATTATTTTTTCATAAAAAATTCAATGCGAATGAAATCTCATTTACATTTACTGACGTGGATTATTGTTTTATCTGATGAATGACGGAGCGAAGTAGGAATAGGGAAAATGCATTTAATATTTCAGTTACTACAAAGCGTCTAAAGGGTCTTTGTGTAATATGATGAAGATATGCTAAGGGCGTTTGCATTTATTTAATAATGTAGATTCATAAAATAAATTTTATTGTTCTGAAAAGAGTTTTTGATTTACATTTGAAGATGTTCGCTGATTGATTTAGCCCCAATAACCACCCCAGTAGGGATAACCCCATCCTCCGTAGCCGCCCCATCCTATAAAATATAAAATATTATTAAAAACTCATCTGCTATCGTGTAAAAAGATATACGAATGATGAAAATATTATCAGAGTTTTGATTTGACGTACCTCCATATCCTCCCCAACCTCCTCCCCAACCTCCCCAACCTCCTGAAATAAAATGATTCAGAATTTATAAAATCCAATCTTGAACTAAATTACGTTTGCTGTAGTAAATATTTTATTTTAAGCTACCCCAGAATTTCCCTTGTCGGTCTCCCATAGAACGAGAAGTTTCTCTTATAGCTCTTAATGGATCTGCATAGGCCATGCCGATGGCCAACAGCATTACCGCCAACTGTCATAAGATATAAATTTTAATTGACAATAAGTAATTAGAGAATTCATAGAATTCCAAATCATTTGAAATGGGAGTAATTGTACTTACCAGAAGAAATTTCATTTTGAAAAAAGATTTCTTGCTTTCTTGGAGAAGATGAATTGGATAACTGATGATCTTCCTGCATTTGCATGGCTTTATATGCAAAGAAGTAAATTGCCAGTTTTCATGCAGAAAGTCATCTGGAAGATGATAGTGTTAATGGTTTCAAGTAATAGCAGAGGAAGTGACTTATTCAGACCCGTCGACATAATTATATTTTTCCATTTCTGTTGCGTAGGTATGAAACTGTTTCTATATTTTCTTATATCATTCATAATATTATTTGTTTTTCTCCAGTTATAAATTATATCTATCTCTATCTAAGAACTCAATGAGGGTTTTATTACTTTTATTGCTGAAAAGAAATTAACACGCCTTACTGTAGCGATAAGAGCAGAAATTATGTCTAGCTATTACCTACATGCATATTACTAGAGGTAATTATCAAAGAGTTAATTTGTTGTCTAATTATTGCATCAGCCGTTCCAGGATAATTTACAATGGAATTAGAATTTTCGATAGAACAAATATCTATACAGGGTCATCCAAAACTAACTAATGGTCGTTCATCGCAGCTTTCCATAAAAAGTAAATAATATTTAACAGCCCTTTGTGTC